>CAKNYM010031599.1:0-11743 GCA_932195095.1 Andricus curvator
CTCCCTAATTATGAGCTCAAACTGCTTAAACATTTATTTAAATGCAAGGAATTTTTAAACATTGGCATTTGGCGCGAGATTCACGAGCGAACATGGCGTCCACGACCCACAAGAAAAATAGGTTATCAGAAGTATTTTTCGATATGGACGCATGCGCACTGAAAGTTTCCATTTGGACGTAATATACGTCAAATCACGTAGAAAACTAGAGAGGTAATATACGTGGTAATATACGCGTAGAAAACCACGTATAATACATGGAGTTATTATACGTTACCAACCCTGATGGTAATTTCAGAATGGTTGAGTTTTGTTTTTCGTTTTCTTGTAAAGAGTGTGTTGGAAAACATGTTTCTGTCAATTTCTGCTCTGAAAAAGCGCTCTGGCTTTTTTAACAGAGCGAAATCACAGAGCAGTAGTGTAAAGGTGATTTTGCACCTCTGCATGCATGCACGCGCGCATTCGCAAGCGTACTAGATTTATCAGAGGTTGGAATGACTGCTTGTAAATGCATGCGTACGCACATGCATGCATGCACAAGTGTAAAACCACCTTCACAACACGGATATCTCTGGCATGCGCAGTAGTCATTCCTGGGTATTTTTAGGTTATGTAACGCCATGTGTCAATCTAAAAATACCACTGATATATATACATAATACACTGGATGCAGGATTCAGTGGAACGATCTGTGCCTACTTGAAGCCGTCGGAGCCGCCATTTAATAGGGTTGTTTTGGTTCGGGACCATTCGAGACAGATCGGGATATGCGGGAGATTCAAATTTAATATGTAAGAGAACTCAAAAATATTAATAAAAATCGTGTCAAACTTAATGCAAAGTAATTACATAGATGAAAATAATCAAACAGTACAAAAAAAGGAAAGTCTATGGTATTTTAAATCGGTGGAATACACATTCATAGGTTATGTCACTAGTGTCAAAGTTGTGTCAAAGGTGCTAATGGTGCTAATGTTATGATGAGGATGTTGAGATTTTCGATTATATTTTTATATCAATAAAAAAGTCGAGAATGAGTAAATATTGTTTTTACTGTGGAAAAAGTGAAAAATGCAGCGGATTGAGGTATTTTCACAAGTAAGTACAAGACCTACAAGACTATAAAGTTTGAGGTTAGATTTGTGTTTTGTTTACACTGTAATCTTTCCATCTAATTATTTTATATCTGTAGCTTTTCTTTTAATGAGTCAAATATAGTGAACTCGTCTATTTTTTAACCGATTGTTTGCAGATTTCCAACAGATCCGAAAGCATGTGAAGGGTGGTTGCATCAGATGGGCCTAGAAACAAATTTTGAAATAAAAAAAAAATAGCAGATTGTGTTCGGATCATTTTCGAAAAGATTGTTATGCACAGAACATCAATGAACGACCGAGACTTGCACCAGGAAGTGTGCCAACAAAATTTGGAAATTTCCATCTAAAATGCGTCTGCTGCGATAACATCAAAGTACGTGGATCGGAAAAATCCTTTCGCAAGTAAGCCAAATTTTAAAGTAGTAAACAAAAATTTAATAAATGTGCAATACATTTTTTTTATTGAAAATTCATTTTTTTTATTGAAAACTAATTTTTTTGATTGAGAAATCTTGTTTTTCTGTTGTTTAAAATTCAACTATTCCAGTTGAAGATTCATCATTTCAGCTGACAATCACTTTTTTTGGCTGAAAATGTAACTATTCTATTTTGTATTGAAAATTGCTCGTTTTTAGTTCAACTTTTGAATATCTGGTTGGAAATTCGTTCTTTTTCGTAGAAAATAAATCTTCCCGTTTAAAAGTTCATCTATTTTGCTGAAAAATCGTCTTGTTTGAATGGAAATCCATCTATTGATTGCAAATTGAATTAAAGAGTTTTTAATCGCAATCTTTAAAATTGAAGAATTTTAAATTGTAAATCGTGAAAAATTGAAGAATAAGGCGGAGCGAAAATGCTAAAACAAATGAAATCGTTGTAGCTGAGCGAAAAAAACTTGTGGGTTGGCATTGAACAAAAGTGAGAAAAAAAATCAATCAGTAAAATTTAACGATTTCAAATTCAAAATATTTCCAATTGGTTCAAAAATTGTAACGAATTTTTTATGTTTACAGCTTTTACTGGTGACCAATAATAAAAAATTATGAAGTTTGAAAATAAATTTTTTGCGCAGTTCTAAATCTTCAAGATTGAAGTGTTTTCGATTTTTAAAATTTACAGTTAAAAATGTCAGTACCTTTGATGATTCAAGTTCAAGAAATCTTAATTTGGAAGATTTAAAATAGAAAAGTTGACTTTTGATTTCCAAAATCATGAAAATTTAAGCATTTTTATTTATAGTTTTAAATTTTCTAATTATGATGCTTCTTATTCAAAATTTCTTCAATTTGGAAAATTCAGAATTGAAAACTTCACTTTGAATCTTCAAAGTCATCAAAATTTAATTCAAATTTAACACTGACATTTTCTGTGTCTTACATGAATTGCTGCCAGATTTCAACCCGCTAAATTCTTCTGTATTATTCCCTTCATTACAATTGCACTTGTATGACGATGCACCAGAAGAAGGTAATTTACATATTTATAATTTAGCGAAGAGAGTATGTCAAACCTACATCAAGTTAAGGATGTTCTCTGCAACAAAGTCCGCTTCCCAGTCTTTAACTGGCCCGAAGATTCGTCATCATTTGACTCGCCCAATTATTTGGCAACACCAGTGAAATTTCGTTACGGTGTTGGTTCTAAGTTATGTAGTATTGGATCTAGGTTACATGGTAATGGATCTAGGTTATGGTATTTTTTGAAAAAACTCCTGGTATTTTTGAGTAATTTTTAAGTATCGCAATACTAACTTCGTACTTAAGTCGCAATTCATTTTTACCAAAATACCTATGTGATATGCAAAGATTAATATAATTAATTAATAGCATTATTCACTTATGCATGTATTATTTATTTTAAGTCGCAATTCATTTTTACAAAGGTACCTATGTGATATGCAAAGATTAATATAATTAATTAATAGCATTAGTCACTTATTGCTGCATGTATTATTTATTTTAAGTCGCAATTAATTTTTTACCAAAGTACCTATGTGATATGCAAAGATTAATATAATTAATAGCATTAGTCACTCATTGCTGCTTGTATTATTTATTTTAAGTGTGGTGATACTAAATCCATATTTATTTTATTATTTATTGTTTAACTAATTATGTGATATTGCAATATTGATATAATTAGTTGGATGAAAGCGACTATTTTTTCAGCCTTATGTATTACTAGAGGGTTTAAAGTGAAAGTGTGGTTTTGTTTCTGCATGCATTATTCATTTGAAATATTGCGATATTGAATCCATATTCATTTCATGATTCATTGTTTAACAAATTGTGTGTTATGTTAATATTAGTAAAATTAGTTCGATGAATGTGCGTTCTTGACTGATTCTATAAGACTTTAAGTTGCACGTGAATTTTGATGTCAAAATATTGTACTATTTTTTACAGTACAATAAACTTTATTAATTTCTTTCAGTATTTTTTCCGCTTTATTTCTTATACAACCTTTATTTTTACTTTATTATCTCCATAACTAGTATATAATTATAATTTTATCCATTTCTCTTTTTTTCCAGCTGCACAAAATCCTTTTGCCTAAACAACTGGAAGGCTTGGTAAATTGAAGAGGATTTTTTCCTATTATAAATGTCCTTTCTACAATATATATTTTTATCTTATATATTTATACCTCATACTTTTTTCTATGTTCACTTTTATTGAACATTAATTCAAAGATCGTATTCGTGAATTGCATAATATAATTGGCATAATATTAATATGACTAATTATTTCACTTACGCACGTGCCTCAAGAGTTTTATTCCTTTTGCTCTTTTTAATTATTATTATTTATATTATAATTTACATTCATTTTGTAATTATAATATCCATTAGTCATATATTTACAATTTCACACCACTTTTTTTATCCGCAGAAAAATTATTATGTGCAAATTGGTAGATTTTAAAGGTTCCTATAAGTGTTTGACAATTCTAACTTATACCGATTTTTAGGATATTACAATTATTATATTGTTCACTTGTAAAAACTTCAAAGTTTTATTACAACTTTCAAGAGAAAAAAAATCAATATTCCAAACCACGTGTTTGCAAAATGTGTATTCCACCAATTTAAAATACCATCGACTTTTCTTTTTTTGTACTCTTTGATTATTTTTATTTATGTAATTACTTTTTATTAAGTTTTGTTTAGTTTCCTAGTTTTAATCAATTCAATCATTGACAATAAACTAAATTTTACATGATTTTCATTAATATTTTTGAGTTCTCTTCCATATTAAATTTGAATCTCCCGCATATTCCGATCTGTCCCGAATGATCCCGAACCAAAACAACCCTATTAAATGGCGGCTCCGAGGCCTTCAAGTAGGCACACGCGTTTTCCATTGAATCCTGCATCCAGTGTATTATATATATCAGTGAAAAATACACAGGAATCACTACTGTGTATGCCAGAGATATCCGCGTTCTGACACCACTGTCACAGAGCGATGAATGAAGTAGTGGAGCGAAAAATTTGTTTGAAAATGGTCGCAATGGAAGAAAATGTCGAAATGTTGAATCCAGGGATGTTGAATCGATTGCTAATCTTTTAACTAAATTACATTCACTGATCTCGATACTTGCCGGTTTTCTTTTGCTTTAACCGTTTTGACAATACTAAGCTATTGTTGGTGCACGGGGCTACTGCGCATGAGCTTGGGGGGGGGGGGGGGGGTTGACAACACCATCTTTGATTCTTATGGTGGACTCCCATCGCCGATGAAAGCAGAAACTCATGAGAGTGAAAGAGATCAATTGATCTATCCGTCTCTTTCACTCTCATGAGTTTCAATTTTCATCCACTGCTTTCATCTGCCATGAGAGTCCACCATTAATCCGCATTCATATATCACGAAAATGAAAATGGAGAAAATGGTTGAGCACCTCATCGAGCTCAGAGCGAGCTCAGAGCGAATTGTCGTAAACGCCACCGATTGCAGATCAGCAGGTTGCATGCAGAAAGTTCACAAGAGTGAAAGAGACAGGTTGTTCTCCATCTCTTTCACTCTTGTGGACTTTCTGCATGCAATCTGCTGATCTGCAATTACAGGGGTCCAGAAACAGTGTGGCAACGTAGCCGGATGCCGCCATTTTGAGAAGGGATGCCACCATTTTAAAGTAAGGTTTTCTATGGTATAGCAGAGATGAGGTGGGAGCAAAGTGGGAGATTGCTCATGTAATGGAATAAGAGACTCCGTCAAAATGGGGCTGCTAAAAGCGCCCCCTTGGCCGGTAGAGCTAATCCCGAGAGTTACTTTGCAGATTTCGGCATTTCTTAGACGTTGCGCGTCGGTAATTGATACACTTTTTGTCACGATTTTAAGACGATTTTACGATACCAAAAAATTCCAACCTCAAAGGCAAAACTCAGTTTTCTCCGAACTGAATGATTTTTGTATTAAACCTTTTCCCTCTGTATTCAGTAACTCAAGCAATACGTCAACTCGATGGCAGAATTTCATGTTTTTTTAATTGCGATTTAAATTTGACACAATATTTTTTCGCTGGATCTCCTGGACAATTTCCATTTTATCAGTTATACTCCCTAGGGAGTATAAGTAAAGGCAACAGCTGTTGCTTTTCCCTATAATATAAATATGTAAACCCTATAATATTGCATACATACATATTTATATGTAAAGGCAAAAGAATTTCGAGATTTTACAATATGAGAAGAATGTAAGAATGATATAAGTCTTACTATAAAAATATACAAATGAAGCTAATGATAATTTACTTTCCACATTGCATTATTATGGTGATTCGTGGACAAAGTTTTCTGTCCGAAATGTCGAAGATGAAGTAAATCTTGATTTCTTGTTGTAAATTATCTTAATGAATAAAATGTATCCCGCACACATATTGTTCATTTCAAAAATGACAAAAGTTGTTGTATAATAATCACAGGAAAAAGATTAACATCAAAACAAAAAATTAGGTACTTTAAATATTGATGCTTTCCTAAAATGAAGGTTTTTTCTTTTCTGAGCTTTAAACACATTTACGAATTTTCCCATATAAAGGTCGTAGAGTTTTTCAAACTTTATCTCGATTTGCCCCATCAACAAAAAGTTGGATTATTAAATATTTTTAATTTTCTTTGGTATTGTGTTAACGATTTCAAATTGTCCGTCAGTACGAGTAAGTGTGATATTTATGTAAAAAGAAAATATAAAAATCCAAATTTTACCAGATTGTACTTTCATAACTGTTAATGAAACATATACTGATTATTGTGATGTATGCTTTCTTTCCACTATTTGCCATTATTAACAATATCAACAAAAAAATATCCAAAACAAAATTTGAATTAGGTTTAAAGTTTGATTGCATTATTTCTAAATTGATTTAAAAATCATTTATTTCCGTACATGTATATATTAGGATATTATTTAGCAATTACTGTTACGTACTTATGTTTTCATCGTAAAAATGAGATTCATTAATCTCTTTAACCTTACAAACTTTTCTGTAAAATTTACGGACCCTTGTAATCCTATTACAGACCTCTGTCAGTTTTGCTTATATTTTTCTGAAAGAATTGGCGACATGAGAATTATTTATGTACTGTAAAACGAAGATATTGAAAATCTTATTAATTATTATCATAACTATCAAAATTTGTATGTACTTTTGATCGCTGTCATTCAGTATTGTTTACAAACTTACATTCTGTCTCAACTATAATTTATTTTCTTATCAGTGTTCTAATATACATCATTCAGTACGTATTCCAAGTAATGATGGGATTCATTCTTTCAATATTTTCATAATATTATCTTCCTACATACTGATTTTCCTACAATAGTTTGTCGTACAGAGAGTACGCATCAGATTCAAACTGCGCGGTTATACTAAGAAAATGGTGAAACTAAGCGGTTGCGTGACTTGGACAAAACGGGGCCCTCAAGTGGCTAGACCATGTATTTATTGGATGATGCCTCTGTATCTGCAATCAAAGATATTAGTACCTAGCAGCCCTATCCGACCCCCCGACGTTTTGTACAGCAGCCACATGACGGGTGAACTCATCCGCTAGCCACCAGATAGCGCCTCATTCGTCCGGTTCCAGAAAAACGTTGAGTCTTATGTGTCAAAACTCTTAAAATAATAAAATATTGGTTCTTAACTTATTGTTATGGCTTTTGGTGTTAATAGTGAGATGTAGTGTGTTTTCATGAATCTTTTGAACAGTTGAATATGGGTCGTTACAAGGGCAGGTCGTGTACAGTGCCCTTTTGTAATTCGGGGTACAAATCCTTCACATATTATTAAAGAATAATTTAAATAGAAGTCAAATTAAAAATTAAAAAAAAATTGTTACACACATAAGTTAACAGAACAGGAAATATCAGTGTTTTGTCTTTATACAAAAGTAATGTAAGAGTTTATTGTTATAAGCAATTTTATAGAACCTAAACAAGAATTATTTATTAAATTATAAAAACTAATTCTTAATTGCTTCAAAAAATGTATGTTGGAAAACATACAAAAAATATTTTTTTCATGTTCTCAAAATGTTATGAAATGAATAAAAGATTTTCTGGAAAACGGCACCTTTTCATTCTTCCCAATATTTAAACAAAGTTTCTGCTAATAGAAGAAAGGCATCATATCAGCTTTATGCGGGCTAAACCGTTCCTGAGGATGGGATAATTATTTTTTTCCTAAAAATTTAATTGTTGAATTATTCTCGCAAATGATGCAAAATATTGTAAAAGAGCAAGGGGCTTTTTGCGTAGAACTTTTTTAGACGTACAAAGTTTTATCTCAAAATTTTTTCATTTCTTTCGTTGTTTACAAGAAAAATTAGAAAATTTGATTATATAAAAAAAATTCTGCTGGCGACAAAAGTTATTTAGCCCGCATAAACCCCACAAAATATCTTTATTATGAAACTAAACATTCAACAAAAAACTAACAGACTTCCAATTTATTATAAAATTAATTTATATTTGTTATTAATAGATGTTATTCTTAATATATAGTACCTATTAAACATTTCATCAAAAAACACATACTTACTTCCACATCTTAAATACCTATTGTTCTTAACAAACATATGTAAAGTTATAATTTTAATAATTTTATATTGAAGTGCCATTAGAATAAATCAAAATATTATGAATATAAATTGTCTAACGTTTTTAAATGTTGCTTGCATTATATGAAATTTTGAGAATACTGCGATATATAACACTTTTAAAACAATGTTTTTTCAATAATCCTTTTAGATTTCAATGACTTTTATATTTTTCAAATATCAATTACCCATCAAAGAGTTGTTGGTCTTAATTTTGCAAACTGAAATGATCGGGAATGTTTTTATTTAATATTAATTATTGACTTTTCCATAAGACCAATGCTTTTCTGGAACAGGACGATCGACGCGCCGCCCGACGGATTAGTTCACCCGTGAAATGGAACTTGTAAGCGACAACTGCTTTTCTCAGTAGTCGGATAGGGCTGGTACCTAGATGCGGCAAGGGTCAGGAGTGGGGACGCCGAATATCTATATGTCACTACTTTCTAGCCTATATTGAGGTGCTGCCCTCTTCAACTTTTCATTGTTTCCATGGCAACCGCGTCAAATCGTGTGAAATGTGAATGAGTCACCGTCTGTGGTGAGAGCTTAGCGAGCAAAAAGACTCGCCAAGCTAGCTATGAACATTGGGTTGAAGTTTCAGACGTCTAATCTGACGATTTTTTTTAACTTATTGGAATAAAAAAAAAAAAGGTTCTAATGTTTCTAAAACCAACATTTTTTATTTATTTACTAGCTGACATTTACCCAGCGTCACCTGGAATTTTAAGACATTTCATAGAATTTAAAGGAATTTTAAAGATACTTTAAAGGATTGCTAAAGATCTTGAAGTAATTTTAAGGAATTTCAAGAGATTTCAAGAGATTTATTAATATTTCAAGACTTATTAAAGGATTTCAAGATATTTATAGTGTTTTAAAGAAATTTCAAGGGATAAAAAGACTTTAAAGGATTCAAAAGAATTTTCAAGGGATGCTAATTGATTTTAGGGATTTAAAAAGAATTTTAAAAGAGTCGAAAAAGAGGTTTTTTCAGAGATTTCACAAGATTTAAGATATTTTAAGTGATTTTAACAAATTTGCAGGAATTCGAAGAGATTTAAAGATATTTCAAGAGATTTTAATGAACTCCAAGGGATTTTGATATATTTTAAACAATTTTAAGAGATTTACAAAAGAATCTTAAATTTTTTTTAAATCTCTTGAAATCCGTTGAAATTGCCTAAAGTCAAATAAAATTCTTTAAAATCCTTTAAATTTTCTCTAAATCTCTTAAAATCGTTTTACATATTATGAAATCTCTTAAAACCCCTTAGAATTCTTTCAAATCTCTCGAAATATAATGAAATCTCTTGAAAATCTTTAAACTCTTTTGCAATCCCTTTCAAATCTTTAAAATCAAGTAAAATCCCTTAAAATCCCATAAAATGGTTCAAATCCTTTAAATCTTCTATAAAACTCTTGAAACGACTTAAAATATAATTCCATCAAGTCACTTAAAATCTGGTGAAATCCTTTAAAATCTCTTAAAATACCTTAAAAATCCTGAAAGTCACTACAAATATTTTAAAATCCCGGGCAACACTAGGTAAATTTCTACTAGTAAATAAATAGAAATAAAATGGTTTTGGGAAGTTTTTTCATATTCTTAATACAATAAATAAAAAAAATAAATAAAATAAAAAAAAGTTCATCAGACTGAACGTCTGAAACTTCAACCCAATGCTATGAACTATTCCTAAGGCGGCAGAGCTGAAATAGAAATGGGACTAACGAAACAGATAAAAAATAATGAGTAAGAAGTGAAAAAATGTGGAAAATTAAAATTCACGAATTATTTTTTTTATACCATTAAGCCATTTCCCTTTCGGCGAGCCTCTAGAGGTAAGCGTGACACTACCCGATTCGGGTAGTGTTTCTAGGTGGATAGTTTCTTGTAGTAAATAACTACAAGTGTGGGCTCACCACACCCACGACCGCCAACAGCAACGCAGTAGTATCAGACGGTCACCCATCCAAGTACTAACAGCGCCCAACACTGCTTAACTTCAGTGATCTAACGGGAACTGGTGTTTCCAGCGTGGTATGGCCGTTGCCATAATTTTCCATTTTCCATAACTCTTAAATTCTCAACATTTATATTCATTTAATTTCAAATTATCGAATATAAATATTTTAATTATAATTATTTTGACTAACATAATTAATTAATCGATTAATAAATTATTGCGGCTAACCAAAAATACCCAAAAAATAAATACCATATACACAAATAGATGAAAAATAAAAATACCGAATTATAAAATTGAATAAAGTTATTTTTATTTAAATAATTAGGTAAATTAATTATTTAATATATATATATATATATATTTATTTATTTATTTATTCAATCCATGTATACCTTTCGGTTTTTACATTTTAGCACCCTAGTATATAAAAAACTTAAAATTAATATACAAAACAACTTAAAAGAATTAGAAAGCTATAACGCTGATATTCTACAAATCACTTGCACTTTCTTTCTCCCTTGCTCCTTTTTCAAAATCCCTAGCATACTCGCAGAGGACGAGGTTCGATTTTCCACTTAAAGTTTTAAGTGATAATTCTTCAAAATCCCTTCCCTTCTTCCCATCTACCCAATCCTTCACCCCTTCCACAGATTTTCTCTCTACTACCTGACTAGCCCCTTAACATTTCCATACATGGAAAATGTTTTCTTCCTCTTCTTTACATAGTCTGCATATTGTGTTCTCGTATCCTTTATTTCCCACTTTCCCCACATTCCCACATCTTAATCGTGCCCACTGCTCTTTATCCCTTCCACTTATATTTTCATCCTCCCAGTATTCCTCCCTTCCCAATTGCAATTTCCAACTTTTATACCCGCTACGATACGACGACCTGTCTATTCTCCCCCAATCTCCCTGTATTTCCTGTGCGAGAATCGTCTCAATTACTTTCTCTAAGTTCTTTTTGACCTCCTCTTCTCGCCCCCCTTTCCACAGCAACTCGGCTGTCTCTCCGTCCCCTACATCCCGGCAAGCTTTCTCAAATGTTTTGCCCCAATATGAAGGATTTTTGTTCTTTATTCCCCTCAACTCTTCCCTCAAGCAGATTTTTGGCCATCTCTCATTCTCCATTTCGCAAATTCCCATAAGGTATTTTCCTGCTCGCGCCCGAGCCTCGATCTCTAAACTCTGTCTTCCTGCCTCCATTCTCCAGATGTAGCCTGGAGTTGATGTATCAACTCCCATTGCCATTTTGACAAACCTACCGTGCATTTTCTCTATTGGCTCTCTTCTGGCCCAGCCCCAAATTTCTACGCCGTACATTCCTCCTGCTTTCACCAACGTGTCCATCAGATACAATCTTTTACTCAACCTATTCATTCTTGCTCTCTTGAGAACACCCCATGCTGCATTTGTGGCAATTCTCGCTTTCCCCGCAATTTTCTCTGTGTGTTTTGTACAAGCTCCTCCCGTCGAAAACCAATATCCCAAATACTTAAAACTATTCACTACTTCCAATTCTTCACCCTCCACTTCCCATCTCTCCCCTTGTGCCCTTCTTCCCCCTTTCC
>CAKNYM010031601.1:6802-17359 GCA_932195095.1 Andricus curvator
TGCATTCAGACTGGGACATCTATAAGACTGCCCAGTATGAATACAATAAACTTATGAGAAAGTATAAACAAGAGGATTGGAGGGGTTTCTGCGAGGAATCGAGGGATATTCCGGAAACAGCAAGGCTCCACAAGATCCTGGCGAAAAACCCGGAAGCACGCCACGAGCTAATAAGGCTCGATAACAGTGAATTTGCCAAAGATGAGGAAGCAATGCTGAATCACATGATGGAAATTCTCTTCCCGGGTTTTCAGCGAATCCGAATCGACCAAGAGGTGGAAGGCTGGGGCCAAGAAATGAATAAGGCCGATTGGAATTTCGCCACCAAGCTCGTTGATAACAAGAAGGTGGAATGAGCCGTAGGGTCCATATATCTCTTTAGGTCACCAGGGGCATGGTTATGGTTATGCGGATGGTTATGTTTTCAATCAAAAAGCGAATGATAGTGATATCACAACACAAGGCTCAAATTTTAGGGCGAATATTAAAACCACACCAATGATCGTTTTTGAATACGATCGTTTTCGAAGATTCACCCGAATGCCGAAATGGTCCATTGTCGACTCGAAATGCATAAGAAAATGCATAAATACAATGCAAAGAAATTAGAACGCAAATTGCGTTGTAGTTTTCGACGCCTTTGATGGGCATTTGTGAATATGATATTTATCAAAACTTAAAAACAAGTTGCCTACAAAATTATATATATGTGACTGTCCGCGAATAAAGGGACCTCATACGGACAAAATCGATTTTAAATTTTTCATACCAATTGATATTTTTTTATTTGCGTTGAGTCATCATGGTTAGGTCCCTTTATTTGCGGACGGTCACAGATATTATTATTATTATCATCATTTGTTCGTAACTTCGCTTAATCAACCGAGACTGCGACGCCAATGGTATAAATGTCGTCTTGAAACCATTCCAAGTGGAAGTTGACATCGCAACCTAGGGACATCGTAATCGTTTTACAAATACGATCGTGACGAGACGACAGTCATCGCAATCCCACTCCAGGGGTTGGATTCCGATGCCCACTAATCTAGTTGATAAATCTCTCTTTCTACCTTATGTTTCAGAACGAGAGGGGCAATATTCGGTAATTAAGAACTCCCGACTTCTTTATTATCGACAGTCACCTCTCTCTTTCTGACATCTAAGATAGAAATAGATAGTGCCAGTAAATCGTTTTGAATTGATGGAACATCTCCGTCTAATTTCATGCGATAGAAAGAGTGATTCGATCAACTAGATTATAGGACATCGGAGTCCCACCCCAGGAGTCAACGCACACCTGGTGACGTCGGCGGGTAGCAGACGACGAAAGCCCGCGTAAAGAAACGCTAAAACCACCGTGGCGCTACCACACTGTAGGAACCCTTACTGCCAGCCGTCTCTCTCTCTCTCCATCGATCTTTTTCACTCTCATTAGTTCCAGCGTTAACACGCGCGTGGCGTCCTGACTCTCATCCGAGACAAAGGACGTCGACGCCACTCTCGTTCACTCGTTGTTCTGAACTCCAAGGTAGAGCATCTCCGAAATATTATTAAAAGGAATCGGAGTCAAGAAACGCAAAATAAACATTAAACTGACCAAACTAAAATGAAAGGATCCACAAGAGAACGTCGGAAAACTGCCAGGCAGGTGACGTTCAATCTCTCTCTCTCTTCTTACCTTGCGAAATTCTTGACGTAAATTAAATAAGCGGGCCGAATGGGTAGGCACGCTCTTGCGAAGTTTGTTAGTTGCTGACCACGGGCAAGATCAAGAATTTTATTCCGTTATTTTTTTAGTCGAGTCAGTGTTTCTTGTTCGTAAAAATGTCAAATTATTAGACAGGGGTGTTATTTTCGCCCACCAGTTCTCTCATTATCGACAAATTATTCGTAAATGTGGATGCTCTCTGTTTCATGTTAACATTCGAGCAGTGTATCTTTAGTTCTCCGTAATTTTATGCAATTATATGGTGTATCACAATTAAAATGACGGCTTTTCATGACTTTACCTTACTCTGGGCTACTCCTAACCCAACTACTCTATCAAGCGAGTTACCTACAGTAATGCTAACGGTCCGCGACTTTTTGAACTGTACATGTACCATAATGCGCACTTTTATTTGAAATCAATAAATACTATCAATAACAATACAGATACATATTTTAAAAAAAATATCAATTAAAAAAAATTAATTGAACTGAATCTAAGAAATAGCTAATTTCTTTAAATAATTTGTTATTAATGTAGTATTATACAAGTTTATATTTTGTAATTTTAACCCTTAAAGGTCACACGGGGTGTCTCAAACCCACGTGGTGAAAATGCTAAAAATCAAATTTAATTATTGATAGGCATTCCATTCATTTTAGATAAATTACCCTTAGAATGGTTCCGTTATAATTTTCATGCCTGGCCTATATGACAACATTTCAAAACTTTGTTCCTAATAATATACGTCTTTTCCTCAAGTTTCAACGGCCTGTTACTATGAAGGAACAGTTGGACGGACCGGATCATAACCTAAGGCCTGGTCTTCAAAGGTCTACTCACCGCTTCGAGTTTTCTGATTACAACCAGTTGACGCTGCTTGCCACGGAAGTGGAACTTTTTCGCGGAGCTGGTAAAAATATCAGTGGCACCACATGGAGCGATGCTAACGTTTCTCTTGAATCCTTGGTGAATGCGTTGGTAAAGTTGCTGGATTAACTAGGGGCCAAGGCCTCCTCAAATGATAAACCTAAATAAGGAAATGGTAGTCTGACTAAAAATAATATTATTAAATCCAGTCCCACGAAAAGTAATGATAATAATCATAGTGAGAAGGGCTTGGCGACGGCCCCAACTAAACCTGACTCCACAAGAGGGAAGACACCTCTGAGAAAGAGGATCCGAACTAAGGTTGAACCACCGTGTTTCAATTGTGATGGCGCTGATCACGGTTGGAAAAAGTGTGAAACTCGATGGACCCAGTTTTGTCATAATTCTGGCAAACATGACCTAGTTAGGCAGACTTGCGATTCTGCCCATTGTCAGGTAAAGCACTTAAGTAGGGCCATCTCAGGTAGACGCCACTCCTTTTATTCCAAGGCAGACCTTTATTTCTGCCATCAGTGATATACCTGAATCAACCCCCTCAAATTCGACTCTTTAACCTGAATTGATTCAGAAATCACGTTCTGAACCTCAAGCAGAATTGACTCAAACATTACTTCTGGAAACTAAACCTGAACTGATTCAGAAGTTGCCTTCTGAAACTTAACCTGAATGGAATTTCAAGCACTCTAGTTCAACTTTTGAAGCGGGCAGTGCGACCTCCTCACCCTTAATCGCACAATTAATTTCGGAAACTCATGTTCCAACTCGCTCTTCAAAATAGCTTTCTCGTTCTAAATCATATCCATCTTTGAGTGCCCGACTTACCAAACTCTCAGATGTTCAGGGGACGAAGGAGCAACTCAATAGACATTCTTCTGAAACTACACCTGATCTTCTGTCAGGGATTGGTATCAACTCGAGACCCTATGTCAATATTGAGGTAGAGGGGACTGCAATCCATTCCTTGGTAGACACGGGTTCATAAAGAACTTATCTGGGGTCAGTAGGGTTGCAGATACTCGGTTCTGGTGGTTATAAGATCGATCATTAAAAGGCGGGCGTGGCCATTATGGCTAACGGTACCATGGAAACTGTCATTGGTGCCGGCTACCTTTCCATACTTGCTCACTAGTCATGGATTTTGCTGAAAAATTCGGTTTTGTTCTGAATTTGTGGGACAAGCAGTTGTGGCTGGCTGACGAGCCAATCATAAGATTTGCGTTTGGTCCCGCGGGCGACAATGATATCGTCACTTGTAAGGGCATTAAATTGCTGGATGAAGCGGAGAACGTTAGGTTAGTCCAGTTTTTGAAGGGTATAATAAAACCGAACCTCAATTAGTTACCCGCAGCGAAATGTATCGAGCATATGATCGACATGCAAGGGAATCCTCCGATTCGTGAGAGGAATCATCGTGTGTCACCTGAAGTGTGTAACGTGTTAATCGCATAAGCGAACTTATTGATTGAGCAGGATTTGACTGACCCCTCAAGTGGCGAGTGGTTCAGCCCGGTGGTAATGACCCGTAAGCCGGACAGTAATCACCGTCTGTGTATTGATTTTCGACGGGTTAATGAAGTGTCGAAGAAAGATGCGTACCTATTCCGTTTATGGCAGAAATCTTGGACCGCTGAAATTCCGCTCGTTACATCCCTCTAAGTGAACATATACTATCAATCACGGCATTTACTATCATAGGAAAACGGTTTTACCAGGTCAAATGTATGCCGTTTGGTCTCACCAGGGCACCAGCGACCTTTCAACGGTTGACGGACAAATTCATCACACCCGAGATGAGACCACACGTATTTGCGTACTTCGAAGACGTAATTGTCATACCTGAAACCTTTGAAGAGCATTTGTACTGATTTAAGCGGATCATTGGGCGCTTAAGTGAAGCGAGGCTGACGCTCAGCCCAGAAAAGTGCAAATTTGGTCAAACTGAAGTAAAGTTTCTGGGATTTAAGGTGAATAAAGATGTGTTATTAGTAGACGATGATAAGGTCCAACCCATGCTTGATTATCTTCGGCCTAGAAACGTTAAACAAGCCAGACGTTTCGTCGGCGCTACGTCTTGGTATAGGCGATTTATCAAGGACTACGCTAGCATCTACCACTCTGTGTTCAAACCGATGCAAGCGACTTTGATCTGGGGGTGATCATGACCCAAATCCAAGACTAACAAGAGCATGTGATCGCATACACTAGTCGCGCGATATCTCAGACTGAGCGGAACTACTCAGCAACTGAGAAAGAGTGCTTGGCCGTAGTGTGGACCATCTGAAAGTTTCGGTACTATCTCGAAGAGTACCATTTTTCAGTGGTGACTGACTGTACAATAGAGTGGGCACAAATTTTTGTCGAATATTTATGGAGACAGGTCGGAAATTCGTTCAAATGCACACAAAAATAAATTCATTAAAAAAAAAAAAAAAAAAATGATATTTAGAGGTGCCGCAAGCCCCATGATGTTTAACACGTATTTCCCATGAGAAAAAAAGACGTTTTTGTGAATTTTATTCAAAATCTTCAATATTATCTCAATGGAGTTGAAACTCAACATTTCTCTTCAAAATTACCCATAGAATACGAATAAAATATTACTTTTCAAATATCGACACCATTAGATGTTTACATACATTTTTTAAACAATTTATTATTGTTTTTAGCAATTTTCTCATAGAATAGAGTTAGAAAGTCGCTGCTTTTTCAAAAATTTTCCACTTGTTGTCCAATTTTCAATTAAAGGGAGGTGATAGTTCATCAATGTTAACAAGAGTGATTGTTTTAACAATTTATTATTATTGTTAATAATATTCTCTTAGAATAATGCTACAAAATTGCAGTTAAAAAAAATCTCTTTGAGTCCAATTTTCAAATGAAATAAGCTAAATAATTAATTAGAGTCATGAAAATTAATTGTTTAAACCATTTATTATAATTTTTTCATCAATGTTCATCAATAGGAAGCTGCTGTTCCACTTTAATTCCGATGGCAGCTATTTCAACAGCCGAAAGCAATCTGTGTACAGATATTGAACGTTTTTGATCTGCTAGATTCTGCTCATTTATTATTGTGGCTAGTTCTGGGTACTTAAGTAAGAAGAGTCGATGATGTTCTCTCCTCACACTTTGTCCACTTTTCTTTGCCAAAAAATAAAAGCGCATCACATCTCTGTTCATATGGTATGTCCATTCTAATCTCCTTCTTGGTTGTTGAACCTCTCCTTCTGGCTCTGGTTGTATTAGGCCATCTACATCTGGAGGATGTGGTGGTGCTGGATCATCACCAGTTTGAGGAAGAACATCAATTGCCGCTGCTTGTTGGTGTGACGCGGCTTCCGCTAACTGATGTTCATTGCCGTCGTTTTTGCACGCTAAATCAACCTGTTGTTTAATCTCTATTGCTCGATCTTCTGAGATGTGTAGATTAGTCCTGATGTCCTTCTCCTTAGCGATAAGATCTCTTAGTGCGACTTTCTCTATTTGAGGATACTTTGCAGGAATTTTCGTTCTAAAATTTTGTCCTTTTTTCGCGAGGTTTCAAACTTCGCACTTTCATAATAGAGACGCACCAGATGTTCATGCTGGCCAGCTGTTTGATTAGTGCGATCTGTCTGACCATGTCGCAGCTCACCATCACCACCGTCCCGCATGCTGTGGCCCCCAGCGGTGACTCCAGGGGCGCCCGACGATCCTCGGGAAGCGACAAGCGTTAAAAATTTTTTAAAAGACTGTGCATTATAATTTATGGGTTTTGGTGTTCCTCTTTGTCACTTTCCTCTTCGTTCTCTGCTTGTCTGGGAAGGGAAACCCTGTCAATAGCAATTCTACAGTCAACCTAGCCGTCATATTCATGAGAGGAAAGCTCAAGCTCTATCGCTACTTATTATATATGAGAAGTTGTAGGCTCCGGAAGCTACGATCATGGTTCCTTAAAGCAACCAATCACGATGCAACTGGAACGTGTACGTCATCCGCTTCTGCTCCTTTTGTCCTAGATGGTGAGCAAGAGCGGGAAATTTACTTGAGATAACATCGGGCAACACTGTTCCGTGGAGTCAGGTATCTAGCCGTGGATGACCTTACGCGGCAGACGGGACACTTGGAGATGAAGGTTTCACCTCTGGATACTTTTTTAGAGCTACCAATCTTTGTAAAATGTTATGAGGAACAGTGTTGACGGACCAGATGAAGTGATCCCAGAAGAACAGCCTTTTGCATCCGGTTCGCGATGGAATGAGCCTGACGCTGGCAAGCCCTAATTTTGTTGAGTTGGCTAATAAATGAAGCTTTCATACCTCCAAGACAGCCGATTATGAGAACTACAAGATGGACTTTGTAGCCTTGGTACAGCCTGCTCAGCTCGAGAAGAAGTGCTTGATATTTCGCCCGTTTTTCTTCCTCCTTTGCCGTGATATTACCATCGGCTGGTGCGGAGTATTCAATCACGTAAATGATCTTGTTCCTCAAATCTTGGAGGACAATATCAGGCTTCGCAGCACTGATACGTTGAGTGGTGGAGAATGAGAAATTCCAGTAGATCTTACACTGATCATTCTCCACAACGGACTCGAGTTCCCCCTGGGCGTATGGCAAGACGGAGAATAGATCAACACCATAGAAGTGCCGAAGATGGTAATATAACACTTTTAGAGCCGCATTGTGTCTCTCTATGTACCCGTAGCGTGCATATTTTTAGCATCCACTGAGAACATGTCCAAGTGTTTCTGGCTTTATTTCCGATTTTAATCCAGCAGACTTGAGAAACATGTTGGACAGACCCATCGAGAGTATGTACTGCTTTCTGTACACGACTTTTGAGCACCAAAGGTGTTAGTGATGCTAGACCATGTGTAGTGTCGCTGGAATCAAATGGGAGGCCAAGCTCCTCTGCGGCCCGGTATAGAAACGCCGCAGAATTGACGACTTCATGTTGATGTACGAGTCGCATAAGAGAATCTGTGCTATTTAGAACTGAGCAGGCTGTAGCCAGAACCGTTCTGCGATGAAGACACTCTAAGCTCAGCAAGCCTCTACCCCCTTTATATCGAGGGAGGTATATTCGAGGTACGGAAGATCTAGGATGATGACTTCGATGGATTTTCATCATCTTGCGTGTGCTTCGGTCAAGTTGCTTCCACTCATCGACGTTCCATTCTACTGCACCGAACGTGTAGAGCAGTATAGGAATGACCAGCATATTGTTCGCCTGGATCTTATTCTTTCCAGATAATTCGGAAGCCCAAATTTTCCTTAAAATTTGGCGATACCTTTCTCCAAGGGCCGTTCTTAACACACGCACATCTTGGGTTTCCACTTGCGGTATTCCAAGATATGTATATGTTTCTCCAATACCAAGATGTTGAACATCCTGATCGTGACGCGATGATGTAAACGGAAAAAATAAGTCTTGGAACATTTCCTAGATTAGTGCTGGACTTTTGGACGGGCCATCATTTTTATAAAGTCTCGTATACTTTCTATAAAGTGGTCGTAAATTTTCATGGAAAAATAAAGAAAAGTCATGGAAGTTTTCAAGCACAGTCAAGGAATAACAGTCTTGGAATTCTTATCAGACAGTTTACAAAGAAAATGTATGCAGTCATGAAATGGCTATAAAAAACTCTTTATATTTTCAAAGACATGAATTGAATAAGTGCGTGATTCAAAAAGAAAGAACTCAAATACGAGTCACGGAAATACTCCATGACTATCTGCGAGAATTTGCAGAGGCGCGGTCAGTGGCGTTCAGTGACAAATTCACATTGGTATGAATGTAGTAGACAGTGGACGAAGATTCAGTGCTCCCAAACCTCGGAGATTGGTTATCATTGGCTTGCTTATTTAAAATGATGAAATGCGCAAATGAATTGTTTACAACAAAAAGTTATTGTAAGACGCATAAATATATTAAGAATGATTTAAAATGATTATTTATGATAAAAAAGGTATGCCTTTCCTCGAATTTAAAATCGATCGTTTATTTTTACAAATGGTCGAATAAATGATTTAAATCTCCAAGATTTAGTTGAGTTGACAAATTTTCTTCACATGCCCCCTTATTCTGCTAGATATCAAATTCCTTTAACAAAGTTGCACCATTGTTTCTTAAGGGGAAACGTTAGGTTTGGCTGCGAACATAAATGACTGCAGCGACATCTATAAAAAAATCAGAAATACAGTCTAGTGCCCCCTGGCAAATATAAGTGCAAATTCATACCTGAAAATCGGTTATATTCTGTTGGTAAAATTTTTCACCTGTTAGAGAGAGAAACTTAGGAACGAGAGAGACAGACAATCTTTAACCATTTTTATTGCACCCTCCCGTTTCGTTTTAGTTCCCGTTACTCGGCTTACCTGCTCATCTGCAGGGAAATATAGAAAATTGACTAATATTTCCTCTATACAATCCGCGTGAGAAATAATGTACTGGCATCCCATAAAACAAAAAAATAAAATTCGAACAATTTTACATATAAATAATTATTAAATAATTTTGGTAATCATAAAAGCTGCTTTTATGACCTCAAACATAGGTAAAATACTGAATGTAAGAAAAATACTTGAAAACAAACCCAGGGTGTCCAGCGTTTCTACAAACAAAACATTTCAGAACTTTTCCAAGTTTTCCAGGACAAAAATGAATTTTTCCAGATACCTTTCTAAAAATGTGTCATATGAGAAATTTCTCATACGCCCCCAAAATCTGATTGTATGGTCAAAAACCGTTTTTTGGTAATTGTTCATTTTACCATGGTGAAAAATCATGAGGCTAAAATCGAAAATATTAAAGTTT
Organism: Andricus curvator; assembly: GCA_932195095.1. Lineage (NCBI taxonomy): Eukaryota > Metazoa > Arthropoda > Insecta > Hymenoptera > Cynipidae > Andricus > Andricus curvator. The sequence goes on from CAKNYM010031601.1 coordinate 16,198, forward strand.
CATATTCTTCTAACTTCGACAATTTAATGATATTTTTTCAGTCCAATAATTTGTTGCTGTTGATATAATCAAAGTGAGTTCAATTCTGTGTGTAATAATCGGTTTTTGATTAGAATTAGTTGAAATTTGACTGAGTTATATTATTTAAGTTTAATTTTCAATAAAGTAATTAAATTTTCAACATAATAGTTGAATTTTCAACCAAATTGATGAATTTTCAACCAACAGAGATGAATTTTCAACCAAATGATCGAATTTTAAATAAAAAGATCAAACTTCAATCAAAAAGAGTTAAATTTTTAACCAAATAATCTATTTCTTTAGAAGACAGATTAATTCTTAACAAAAAGGAATAAGTTTTTTACACAACATTTAAATATTCTATCTAAAAAATTAATTTTAAACAAAAATATTAATGTTTAACAAAGAAACCAAATTTTCAACAAAATAGAACTTTTTAACAAATTTCTGAATTTTCAACCTAGAAAGATCAATTTTTAACCAGAACGATTTTTCAACGAAGAAGATTAATTTTCAAATGAATAGTTCTATTTTAAAATTCAATTTATTCAGAAAAAAAGGATCTCTCTCCTTTCACTCCACTGGGATTCGAACACCAGATCAACTGATTTCCGGTCAGGTGCTCTAACCAATTGAGCTACAGAGAGATCAGAGAAAGATACTGTTTTTCTGATATACGCTAATTTAGCAAGGTGTAACACATTCAATATTTAAGTAGGAATCTGTATTATCATCGGAGAAGGTAATTATCGATCCGTTGAGAAATCCAATCACACATTTGTGAATAATGAAAATCTACAATATCGATCAAAGTTAAATCCTCTAATACAGAAAAATTATTTCGTCATCACAGACTAGATGGAGATATAAATTAAAATTTATTAAATTCAATTTATTCAGAAAAAAAGGATCTCTCTCCTTTCACTCCACTGGGATTCGAACACCAGATCAACTGATTTCCGGTCAGGTGCTCTAAGCAATTGAGCTACAGAGAGATCAGAGAAAGATACTGTTTTTCTGATATACGCTAATTTAGCAAGGTGTAACACATTCAATATTTAAGTAGGAATCTGTATAATAATAATAATAATACAGATAATACAGATTCCTACTTAAATATTGAATGTGTTACACCTTGCTA
>CAKNYM010031602.1:10353-22823 GCA_932195095.1 Andricus curvator
TTGCATGCCATTCAGACTTCGGTTCGTTTCCTCTCTAAACCCTTTCATAAGATTTTCCAGGCTCTCTAAATCCACTTTCCCTTTTGCTTTATTCCTTTCCGATGGAGACTTTTTTTTAAACTTTTTCCGCAATGTCTCATTTCCCTGCTCATAACCCTCTTCTTCCCTTGATCTTTCACTGTCTTCCGTCTTATCCCCCTCGTCACTTTTATCCGTAAACCCTCCCCCCTGCCTCCATTTATCTAAAAGTTGTCTCGATCCTCAACTGCTAGCTCTGGATCTGTTAAGCAGTTCCCGATTTGACGGCCTACCTCGAGGCCTCCTGTCAACTAGCCCCCCTTCCTTCTCTCCCCACCCGAAGTTTCCTGGCGTAGCATACTGGCCAACAATTGTTAGTGACTGGTCAAAGGAAAGCCAATTAATAAAATGAAACAAATGGATAAATTGAATTAAATAAATTAAATTAATGAAATAAATAAAATACATAACAAGAATAAAATAAAATAAATGAATAATATCAACGAAATTAATTAAATAAATAAAATGAAAAATGAATTAAATAAATGAAACGAATAAAATTAATAAAATTAATTAAATGAACAAGATCAAGAAATAAATGAAAGAAAGAAATTGTATGTTTGTATGTATATTTAATCTCTCCCTTTTACGGGTTTAAGGGCCTCCAATCCCTGTACATATATTTACATTCCATCCTTAATCTAACTTAATCGCTGCTTATATTCTAATGTTTCGCCTTACTTATAATAATAGCAATAATCTTAATGCTAATAATTTTACAAATGAGCGATCTTCTAGGGCTTCCGTTCCCTCTCACCGTAAAAATATATTTTCCATGATTTGAAATACACTTTTTGCTATTTACTTTCCTTTAATAGGATTACCCGTTTGACTCTGCCCTGTTCCCTTGCTTTCTCTTACTTCTTCCAATTTCTTCATCCACTTCACTCCCTGTCCATTACCATCCAAAATTCATCTTACACACTCATCCACACTCAACTGTCCATCTTCCTCTCCTGTACAACTCTTTCACACATGTGCCCATGACTCCATTTCGTATCCACATACTCTGCACAGATTGTCCTCTTCATCCATCCAATATCTACAAGCTCTCACTCCTTCTCCTATTCAAAACCGTACCACCCTATTCCACGTGTCTTCCTTTTTTATTTTTTGCAAATATTCTGGTTCCGCCAACCCTTTGACCATCATATACCATCTACTGTACCTCGAATCCATAATCTTTCTCCATCTCTCTTCTCCTTGTCTTAAAAATAGCTCTAATTCGATACTCTGTCAATCCAGAACCTCTTCTTCTATATAACAAACCCTCCTCATTTTTTCCCTTTCTTCCTCCCATTTCGAATTTCCCAAATTGCTTCTCGTCTCCTTGTTCGGAACTTCATCCAAGCATACTTGTGCTATTCTGCTCCCCTCCTCTTCTCAGATTCTCTTCAAACCTCCAGGCTCTCTTAATTTGTCTAGTTACCATTTTCTCCCTTCCTAGTTCTTCCCTTAACATGCATCCTGGGAAACGCCAACTAACCCCCATAACCCATCTCAGAAACCTCCATGCATGTTTTCCACTTTCCTATGTTCCTTCCATACCCAGACCTCCACTCCATAACACAACACAACACCGCCCAAACCAGAACATCCAACAACCAAACCCTCATTCTCCAATCGTCATTGAACCTTCTCCTTCCTATAACCCACACTTGGCCCATTACTTTACTCGCACATTCGATCGTCTTCCTTACCTGCACCTCGTTTCCCCCTCCTGCCTCAAACCAAAAACCTAAGTAACAGAACTCTTGCACACTTTCCACTGTTTGTCCGTTCATCTTCCAAACGTAACCTATTTTGGTCTTTCTACTTCTGAAGCACATCACCTTGGTCTTCCCTACGTTCACCGTCAGTTCTTTTGTTCCCACATACTTTTCGAAAATTCACATCATTAGGTCTCATCGCCTCTTCTCATCGTCTGCTGACAGAACTACGTCGTCCGCGTATTCTAGAGAGTAAAGTTTGCTCTTACCCAAAATCGTTCCCCCGTTCCCTTTCTCTTTTAGCTTCTCCTCTAAGTCTGCCAGCAGCATATTAAAGAGAAGCGGACTCAACGGGCACCCTTGCCTTAGACCTCTTCCTGTCCAGAACATACTTTGATACTTTGTTTCTCTTCTATCTGACTATCTCACCTTTTTCTTCGAATTTATGCGTATATTTTATAACCCCCTGTTATGAGAGTGATCCCTCTGTACTCCTCTACCTTCTTGCCCAACCCTTTCTTGACAAGCGGAACCACCAGCCCTGTCATCCACTCCTCCGGCCACCCTTCTCCTTTCCAGACCTTTTTGCAGATCTTCCACATCCCTTACCTAACTCCTTCTCCTCCATACTTTATCGCTTTGTTCTCCATACCATCCTCTCCTGTAGCCTTGTTTCTTTTTAGTCTATCCATCGCCTCATACACTTCTTGTCTTGTTATTTCGTTCCCTTCCTCCATTTCTCCCTGGACTATCCTTCTATTTTTCTATATTTCTCCTTTCCCCTTTGCTTTTCCATTTCCAGCATCCTCTCATGTTCCTTTTTCTCCTGTTGTACTCCGCCTTCTCAATTTCTCCTCACCTCCATTTTCTAACACACTCTTTCATTCTCTCTTTACTCTCCCTGCATTCCTAGTCCTACCAGCCTCTCTTTCCCTCTTCTCTTCCTTCTTTTGTACCTATCTCATCCATTACCTTCCCAATCGACCTTTTCAACCTTTCAATTAACGAGTCTGCTCCCTCCTCTTTTTCATGCCTAACATTCTCCTTTTCCATTTTTTGTTTCAACTCTTTTAATTTATCTACTCCCAGGACTTCCACTTTCGTGTTCCTTCCTCCCCCTCTTTCCTTTCTCCCTCTGCCACGCTTACGGACGCCACCTTTCTATTACTCTTTCTCCCTTACCTATAAATGTGATCTCTCCTTTCTCATCTCCTTTCATATTGCCATTACATATAAACCATCCTGTTTCTCCTATTACGTCTAGTAACCTCCTCCGCTCCCGGTCTGTCTTCCAATGTTTGGAGCTCCTTATATAGGCCTCCTTTTCTTCATACCAAATCCCTCCCCCTTGCACGCCAGTTCAGGCATTCAAGTCACCTCCTATCAAAACCAACTCTTGATTCTTTTCCTCCATCCACCTCCTTATTACTCTCCAACCTTCCTCTTTCCCTCTTCTTCTATATACACAAGCCACCGCTATTTTGAATTTTCCAATTATAATCCTTCTTACCATTGTTCCATCCTTTTCCTCCCTGTCCTTCTCTGTTCTCCCATTTACTGCCAATTTTTTTCTCACCCCTGAGACCATGTCTCCCATCCCTCTACCTTTAACGTGTTCCTTTCTTGCTTCTTGCATTGTCCACACATAACCTTTAGGTAACATCCTTTTCATCCCCTTCCAGTCCTTCTCATCCGCCCAGGTTTCACTCATCATAATCACATCCCATTTTTCTAACTCCCGCCAAAATTCTTCATTCTTGTTCTTCAAGCCTGACACATTCCCGGAAGCTATCATTGTTGTTCCCACGAGCAGCTAGGGAACGGGTTCGTCCATCCTTGTAGAGCCCCGCATACAAGGATCAAATAAAATGAATGGAAGAAATAATATTCATACAATAAATAAAATAAATGCAATGAATAGAAGAAATAAAATGCATGAAAATAAATGAAATGATTAAACTGAATAAAATAAATGAAATGTATATTTAATCTCTCCCTTTTACGGTTTTGAGGGCCTCCGCTCCCTGTACATATGTTTACATTCCATCCTTAGTATATCTTAACTTAAGATATCTTACTTAGAATAACAATGATATTATTACTAATAATTCTTAAAATTCTAAAAATGAGCGATCTTCCAGGGCTTCCGTTTCCTGTTACCATAAAGTACATTTTCAACGGTTTCAAAATTTTACTTTTTGCTAGTTATTTTCCTTATTAGGATTAACCGTTTCGCTCTGCCCTGTTACCTTGCTTTTCCTTAGTTCTTCCATTTTCTTCATCCACGTCACTCCCTATCTATTACCATCCAAAATCCATTTTCCACATTCATCCACACTCAAGTGTCCCTCTTCCTCTCCTGTATACCTCTCTAATACATGTGCCTATGCCTCCATTTCGTATCCACATACTCTACACAGATTTTCCTCCTCTTCCATCCAATATCTATAAGCTCTAATTCCTTCTCCCATTATAAACCGTACCACCCTACTCCATTTATCTTCCTTTTTTATTTTTTGCAAATATTCTGGTTCCGTCAAACATTTGACCATCATATACCATCTATTGTACCTCGAGTCCATAATCCTTCTCCATCTCTCTTCTTCTTGTCTTACTAATAACTCTAACTGTATGTCCTGCCACTCCAGTACCCCTTCTCGTATATCACAAATCCTCCTCATTTTTTTCCTTTCTTCCTCCCATTTCGAATTTCCCAAATTGCTTCTCGTCTCCTTGTTCCGAATTTCGCCCAAGGATACTTGTGCTATTCTGCTCCCCTCTCCCCTTTTTAGCTTCTCTTCAAACCCCCAGGCTCTCTTAATTTGTCTAGTTACCATTTTCTCCCTTCCTAATTCTTCCCTTAACATGTATCATAAGCAACTCCAACTAAGCACCATTTCCCATCTCAGAAATCTCTCATGCATGCTTTCCACTTTCCTATGTTCCTTCCATCCCCAGACCTCCACTCCTTAACACAACACCGCCCAAACCAACGCATCAAACAGCCAAACCCTCATCCTCCAATCGTCCTTAAACCTTCTCTTTTCTATATCCATACTTGGCCCATTACTTTACTCGCACATTTGATTCTTTTCCTCAACTGCACTTTGTTTCCCTCTCTTGCCTCAAACCAAAAACCTAGGCAACAGAACTCCTCCACAATTTCCACTGTTTGCCCGTTCATCTTCCAAACGTAATCTATTTTGGTCTTTCTTTTTCTGTAGCACATCACCTCAGTCTTCTCCAAGATCACCGTCAAGTCTTTTGCTCCCACATACTCTACGAAAATTTTCATCATCAGATTCATCCCCTTCTCATCATCTGCTAAGAGAACTGCGTCATCCGCGTATGCTAGAGAGTATAGTTTGCTATTACCCAAAATCGTTCCCCCCTTCCCTTTCTTCTTCAGCTTATCAACCCTTCCTCTATTCCCCTCTCATTCATTGCCTTCCATAGCACTTCTCTATTCACTGGGTCAAAAGTTGCTTTGAAATCTGGGAACAAGGCGACTAATTTCCCTCTTTTTCTCCCTAAATTTCCGTTAACCAAGTAGTTTAGCACGTAAATGTTATCTATTGTCCCCACCCCTTTCCTGAATCCCGTCTGATTGTTTGGGATACATTTTTTCTCTTCTATCTGACTCTCTAACCTTTTTCTTAGAATTTCTGCATATTTTTCATAGACCACTGGCATGAGAGTAATCCCTCTGTACTCCTCTACCTTCTTGCCCACCCCTTTCTTGACAAGCGGTATCACCAGTCCTGTAATCCACTTCTCCGGCCACCCTTCTCCTTTCCAGACCTTGCTGCAGATCTTTCACATCCCTTCCCTAACCCCTTCTCCTCTATAGTTTATCGATTCGTTCTCAATACCATGATATCCTGTAGCCTTGTTTCTTTTTAGTCTATCTATCGCCTCATACACTTCTTCTCTTGTTATTTCGTTCCCTTCCACCATTTCTCCCTGGACTATCCTTCTATTTTTCCCTTTGATCCTATTTTGTTCTCCCTCTTAACAGACCCTTGAATTTTTCTTACCCACTCTTTCATTCTCTCTTTACTCTCCCTGTATTCGTCGTCCCACCAGCCTTTCTTTCCCTCTTCTCTTTCTTCTTTTGTACCTGTCTCATCCCTTACCTTCTCAATCGACCCTTTCAACCTTTCAATTAACGAGTCTACTCCCTTCTCTTTTTCATACCTAACATTATACTTTTCCATTTTTTGTTTACACTCTTTTAATTTATCTACCCCCCAGACTCCCATTTTTGTGTTCCTTTCTCCCCCTCTTTCCTTTCTCTCTCTGCCGCGCTTACGGACGCCACCTTTCAGTTTAGCTATTACTGGGAAGTGCTCGGACCCAATCTCATTCCCCACATTCATACTGACTATCATATTCCTCATTCTTTCTTCCGCCATGATGAAGTCTATTACTGTTTCTCCCTTAACAATAAATGTGATCTCTCCTTTCTCATCTCCTTTCATATTTCCATTAAATATAAACCATCTTGTTTCTCCTATTACATCTAGTAACCTCCTCTCCTCCCGGTCTGTCTCGCTACGTTTGGAGCTCCTTATATAAGCCTCCTTTTCTTCATCCCAAATCCCTCCCCCTTGTTTGCCAGTCCATGCATTCAAGTCACCTCCTATCAAAACCAACTCATCCTTCTTTTCCTCCATCCACCTCCTTATTACTCTCCAACCATTCTTTTCCCCTCTTCTTCTATATACACAAACCACCGCCATTTTTACCTTTCCAATTATAATCCTTCTTACCATCGTTACATCCTTTTCCTCCCTGTCTTCCTCTGTTCTTCTTTTTACTGGCAATTCTTTTCTCATCGCTGAGACCACCCCGCCCATCCCTCTATCTTCAACGTGTTCCTTTCTTGCTTCTTGCATTTTCCACATATAACCTTTATGTAGCATCCTTTTCATCCCCTTCCAGTCCTTCTCATCTGCCCATGTTTCACTTATCATAATCACATCCCACTTTTCTAACTCCCGCCAAAATCCTTCATTCTTGTTCTTCAAGCCTGAAACATTCCAGAAAGCTATCTTCACGTTTTCCTCTTTCCTGCCCTCACCTAACCTCCTCACTTTTCTTCCGCCTTGCCGTTTGCTTTTTTCTACCTTTCTCAACTCTTTTTCCCTTTTTCCTTATCCCTTCTAATTCTTCGTTCCAGAACCATTCCTCCCCATTTATCCATAATCTGTCTCTCCCTATCCATACTATGCGCCCCTTTTTCCTCTCTACTCAACACCTCTGCTCTATTTGCCATCTCCTTTCCCTCTCCTTCCATGTCAAATCCTCTTAAATTCTTTCCCTTCTTCCTCTTGATATTTTTTTTCCTTCCATAATTTTCTTTTTCTCCTCCTCACTCCCTACTTTCACTAGAAACATTCCCTCTTTTCCTTCTTTCGTCCATCCTATTCTCTTAAGTCCTTCTACCCTCACCTGAACTCCAATATCTCTCAGAAGATTTTTGATTTCCGCTTCCCCTGTTACGCTCTCCACTTTCAATCCCTTAACTACTATATTATTTTTCCTCTTCGCCCTTTCTTCCCCTTCCAATCATCTTTCAATCTCTCTCAGTCTTTTCTTCAATCTTTTATTCACGTTTACAAGTTATCACTCCCTTTTACAATTTCCGCACTCTCTGTTTCCTTCCTCATAAGCTCATTCCTGATTTCTAAGTTGCTTACCCGTTCTTCTAACTGTTTTATCTCACTATTTCTCTGTTCGTCATCATCTCTCTGTCTATTCTCTATGCTCTCTAGTTTACCTAATATCTTGTCTTTCTCCTCTTTCCAGAGTTTATCCCACTCTTCCCTTACTTTTCTCACTCCTCCCCTTACGCCTTTCCCCTGCCTATTCATATCCCTATTCATATCATTCAGTCTCTTCCTTGTTTCCTCTCTAAACCCTTTTATAAGGGCTTCTAGTTTCTCAAACATCCCCGCATCCCCCGTATCTCTTTCTGGTGTTTTTTCGTTTTATCCAAACTTTCTTGCTAATCTTGTCCCTTTCTGAATCATCGTCCCCTTCCTTTCTTTTTCTTTTATCTTCCCCTACACTGCCTGTCGCGCTCACTTTTTTTGGCATTCATCCAGACTCCTATTTGAGCCCGCGCTACCTAGCTTGTTGAGGCGCTGTAAGTTTGAAGGTCTCCCGCATTTATGGCCCGTGCCTGATTCTCATCTTTCTGCCCCCCCCCCCCCTGGTCGGCGTCTCTAACGTCTCCTCACCGCTACTGTGCGATCGTCTACGTCCAGTAGCTGTCGCCCTCTGGCACTCACAATAAATGAAATTAATAAAATAAATAAAATGAATATTATGAATGAAAATGAATGCAATGAATAAACTGGATGAAAGAAGTGAAATGAAACAAATGAATCAAATGAATCAAATAAATGAAATGAATAAAATACATACAAATAAAATAATAAGGCTTCCGTTTCCAGTACCGAACGTGAGAGAACGCTTTTGTTTCAAGTGTTAGTTTTTTGGCTCTGGTGAAGGGAATAAGCGTTTGTGGTTACAGAAAGGACATTGAGTGCAAAGATCAGGTGAAAGGGAATAAAGAGCGGGAAACGTCGCGGATCACCGGGTAAGGTAGGATGCCGACGGTACAAAGTCCACAAACGGGCGCCAGAGGGCGACAGTCACTAGACGATCGCTTAGAACAGGCAGCCGAAATAAGAGGTGACGATGATGAGAGCGCTGTTAGTGGGAAGAAGGGGGAAGATGACAGTAGCGGTGAGGAGACATTAGAAACGCCGACCAGGGAGGGGACGGAAGAGAGAAGGGTTTCAGGCACGGGCCATAAACGCGGGAGGCCCTCTAACCTACAACGCCTTAACAAGCTAGGCAGCGTGGACTCGAATAGGAGTTTAGACGAATGGCGAAATAAGGTGAGCGCGACCAGTAGTGAAGGGGAAGAAAAAAAAGTGAGAAAGGGAACGATGAATTAGTATGGGTCAAGGAGAGCAAGAAAGTTAGGACTAAACGGAAAACACCGGGAAGAGATAGGGGGGATGGAGGAATGTTTGCAAAACTAGAAACTCTCATAAAAGGGTTTAAATGGGAAACAAGGAAGAGACTGGATGATATGAATAGAGATATGAACAGGCAGGGAAATGATGTAAGGGGGAAGTGAGAAAAGTAAGAGAAAAATGGGAAGAGTGGGATAAACTCTGGAAAGAGGAGGATTTGACGTGGAAGGAGAGGAAAAGGAGATAGCAAATAGAGCAGAGGGAGGAGAAAAACTTGAGAATAGCTTTCTGGAATGTGTCAGGCTTGAAGAACAAGAATGAAGGATTTTTGAGGGAGTTACAAGAGTGAGATGTGACAATGATGAGTGAAACTTGGGCAAATGAGAAGGACTGGAAGGGGATGAAAAAGATGTTACCGAAAGGTTATGTGTGGGAGTTGCAAGAATCAAGAAAGGAACACGTTAAAGGGAGAGGGATGGGCGGCATGGTCTCAGGGGTGAGAAAATAATTGGCAGTAAAAGAGAGAAAAGAGGGGGACAGGGAGGAAAAGGATGGAACAATATTAAGAAGAATTATAATTGGAAAAGTCAAAATAGCGGTGGTTTGTGTATGTAGAAGAAGAGAGGAAGAGGAAGGTTGGAGAGTAATAAGGAGGTGGATGGAGGAAAAGAAGGAAGAGTTGGTTTTGATAGGAGGTGACTCGAATGCATGGACTGGCGAACCAGGGGGCGGGATTTGAAATGAAAAAAGGAGGCTTATTTGAGTACCTCCAAACATAGCGAAACAGACCGGGAGGGGAGGAGGTTACTAGATGTGATAGGAGAAACAGGATGGTTTATATGTAATGGCAATATGAAAGGAGATGAGGAAGGAGGGATCACATTTATAGGTAAGGGAGAAACAGTAATAGACTACATCCTGGCGGAAGAAAGAATCAGGAATATCATAGGGAGTACGAAGGTGGGGAATGAGACAGGGTCCGAACACTTCCCGGTAATAGCTACACTGAATGCTGGCATTCCTAAGAGCGGCAGAGAGAGAAAGGAAAGAGGGGGAGAAAGGAACACAAAAATGGGAGTCTGGGGGGTAGATAAATTAAAAGAGTGTAAACAAAAAATGGAAAAGTATAATGTTAGGTATGAAAAAGAGAAGGGAGTAGACTTGTTAATCGAATGATTGAAAGGGTGAATTGAGAAGGTAAGGGATGAGATAGGCAAACAAGAAGAAAGAGAAGAGGGAAAGAGAGGCTGGTTGGACGAGAAATGCACGGAGAGTAAAGAAAAAATGAAAGAGTGTGTACAAAAATGGAGAAAAGGGGAAATGGAGAAGGGGGAATACAACAGGAGAAAAAGAGAATATAAGAGAATGCTGGAAAGGAAAAGGCAAAGGGGAAAGAAGAAATACAAGGAAGAAGTAGAAAAAGCGATCAAAGAAGGTAGGGTGTGGGACGTGATAAATAGGGGAAGTGGAGGAAGAAAGGGCGTGAATGAAGAAATAGAAATGGATGAGTGGGCGGATTATTTCAAGGGCCTGTTAGGGGGAGGGCAAAATAGGATTAAAGGGGAAAATAGAAGGATAGTCCAGGGAGAAATGCAGGAAGGCAACGAAATAACAAGAGAAGAAGTGGACGAGGCAATAGATAGACTAAAAAAACAAGGCTATAGGAGAGGATGGCATGGAGAACAAAGCGATGAAGTATGAAGGAGAAGGGGTTAAGGGAGGGACGTGGAAGATCTGCAACAAGGTCTGGAAAGGAGAAGGGTGGCCGGAGGAGTGGATGACAGGACTGGTGGTTCCGCTTGTCAAGAAAGGGGAGGGCAAGAAGGTAGGGGAGTACAGAGGGATTACTCTCATGCCAGTGGGCTATAAAATATAAGCAGAAATTCTAAGAAAAAGGTTAGAGAGTTAGATTAGCAGCTTTTGCCTCAGTAAATAGAAAAATGTTATGGCAGGCAATGAAAGAGAGGGGAATAGAGGAAAGGTTGTTGGAGAGGATCAAGGAAATTTCTAAAGAAACCAGGATCAGGGTGAAGATAGGAAAGAAAAAAGGGGAGATATTCTGGACAGGGAGAGGTCTAAGGCAAGGGTGCCCGTTGAGTCCGCTACTTTTCAATATGCTGCTGGCAGACTTAGAGGAGAAGTTAAAGGAGAAAGGGAAAGGGGGAACGATTTTGTGTAATAGCAAACTATACTCTCTAGCATACGCGGACGACGTAGTTCTGTTAGCAGATGATGATAAGGGGATGAACCTAATGATGAAAATTTTCGAAGAGTATGTGGGAGCAAAAGACTTGATGGTGAACGTGGAGAAGACCAAGGTGATGTGCTACAGAAAAAGAAAGACCAAAGTAGACTACGTTTGGAAGATGAACGGACAGACAGTGGGAATTGTGGAGAAGTTCTGTCACCTATTTCTTTGGTTTGAGGCCGGAGGGGGAAATGAAGTGCAGGTGAGGAAAAGAATCGAATGTGCTAGTAAAGTAATGGGCCAAGTATGGGGTATAGGAAAGAGAAGATTTAACGACGATTGGAGAATGAGGGTTTGGCTGTTTGATGCGTTGGTTTAGGCGGTGTTGTGTTATGGACTGGAGGTCTGAGGATGGAAGGAACATGGAAAAGTGGAAAGCATGCATGAGAGATTTCTGAGATGGGTAATGGGGGTTAGTTGTAGTTGCCCAGGATAAATATTAAGGGAAGAATTAGGAAGGAAAAAAATGGTAACTGGACAAATTAGCAGAGCCTGGAGGTTTGAAGAGAAGTTGAAAACGGAAGAGGGGAGCAGAATAGCACAAGTATGCTTGCACGAAGTTCGGAACAAGGTGACGAAAGGCAATTTGGGAAATTCGAAATTGGAGGAAGAAAGGAAAAAAATTAGGAGGGTTTGTGATATAAAAGAAGGGGTCCTGGATTGGCAGATCATAGAATTAGAGCTATTAGTAAGACAGGGAGAAGATAGATGAAGAAAGATTATGGATTCGAGGTACAGTAGATGGTATATGATGGTCAAAGGGTTAACGGAACCAGAATATTTGCAAAAAATAAAAAAGGAAAACAAATGGAATAGGGTGGTACGGTTTAGAATGAATATGTGGATACGAAATGGAGTCATGGGCTGATGTGTTAGAGTGGTTTACAGGAGAGGAAGATGGACAGTTGAGTGTGGATGAGTGTGTGAGATGGATTTTGGATGGTAATGGACAGGGAGTGACGTGGATAAAGAAATTGAAAGAAATAAGAAAAAGAAAGGGAACAGGGCAGAGCCAAAAGGATAATCCTATTAAAGGAAATTAAATAGTAAAAATTTAACGTTTAGAGTCGTTGAAAATGTATACTATGGTAAGAGGAAACGAAAGCCCTGGAATATCGCTCATTTTTAAAGTTTAAGAATTATTAGTATTAAGATTATTGTTATTTTAAGTACGGCGAAGCATTAGGATATAAGCAGCGGTTAAGTTAGATGAGGGATGGAATATAAATATATATATAGGGAGCGGAGGCCCTCAAACCCGTAAAAGGGAGACATTAAATATACATACATACATACACACATACATACATACATAAAAATAATAAAATTAATAAAATTTAAAAAATGAAAAGTATCAATAAACTTGTAAGAAGTTGTAGGCTCCGGAAGCTGAATGAACCTCTGCATGAATCCTCTTCGCGCCTGTGAGCTTCTTTGCCAACA
>CAKNYM010031602.1:32823-47056 GCA_932195095.1 Andricus curvator
GAGTAGAAAAGGTGGAATTTTCCTGAATCCACTTTACTCGCCGTTCATATTACTCGCCGTTATTATTATTATTATTATTATTATACCATTAAGGCCATGCTATACATTAGTCACGTGATCCAGCCAGTCCTGAGATCGATATTTTTTGTCCCATATTTAAAAATAAAAGTTAAAATAAAGCGGAAAAAATTTGGGAAAATATTAATAAATATAAAAGGACAGTGTGTGGTAAAGCATAGAGTTGGGGAAGAAAAAAAAAGTTATTATTGGAATAACAAATATCGACCGGCACAATGCAGAAGTTTCTTCTCGTTCGGTAAGGAAGAATATCCGCTGTTGTGAATGTATTTATTCATTAAATTTTTGTCTTCAATATTTCGAGCCAAATGTTGTATACAAACGCAGATTACTGTTTCCTGATGCTTTCCCCAAAGTTTCAACACGATATCTCATTTTGTGTGGACATGAGTAGTTGCACAAAAAATGCCAATATTGCTCCGGTTTTATTTTCTTCAAAATATTTTTTTTCTGAATTTCGAGCCAAATGTTGTATACAAACGTAGATTATTGTTTCCTGAGGCTTTTCCAAAAATTTAAACACGATATCTCATTCGGTGTGGACGTGAGTTGTTGCAAAAAAAATTATCGATAATTTAGGTCACGTGACCCATGTATAACATGGCCTTAAGCCATTTCCCTTTCGGGGTAGGCTTGACTTGCTTGGTGAGGAAAGGAGTAATGTGAGGTAGGGGGTATAGATTTTTTAGATTGATATAGATTTCTCGTGTTATTTATTTAAATGACACGTTCGTTCCGCAACACTGCTCCGACTCAGGTTGCTGATCAATCTCTCTAGCGATCATCACAAGTGAAGATCCTCACAAGATTTTTATGTGTTTTTCTCCACTTGAGCCCATTATTATCCAATGTCTTTCTTTCAGGCGTCATTCACTCTATTGTCCCTCTATTAATCATCATCACCTTTGGAAAAAACTCCTAAAGAAGGGCGTTAGCTCCAAAATGTTAAAAATTATTTCTAACCTATATCAGAAAGCTACTGTTTCTATACGTTCAACTGAAAGGAACACCATTCCGGTGGAGGCAACCGTAGGTCTCCTCTAGGGTGAAAGTTTGAGTCCGATATTATTTGCTTTATTCCTCAGTGATCTTGAGGAATACTTACAAATCATGGAGCCAGAGGGATTATGGTTAATTAGTTCACGGAATTATTCTTTTTGGCTTACGCGGATATTATGGTACTAGCAGCTTCTCCAGTTGACCTTCAGAGGAACATAAATATAATTGCTCATTACTGCAAAAAAAGTTTCTTTCCGTTATTGAAAGTAAATCAAAGGTTCTTATTTTTGATACAGGCAACATTAGTCAAGATTATAATTTCCATTATAAGGGTGAACTTCTGGAGATCATGCAGACGTATGACTATCTAGGCATCACTTTCTCTAGCTCGGGGCGTTTTGCCAAAGCAAGTGAAGGAAGTATAAGTGCCTCAAATGTGGCAATAGGTGCAGTCCTTAGGATCCTCTTCTCGTCGAAGTTGGACTCTTGGGACACTAAGAGGGTGCTATTTCACAGCCTGTGTCTTAGCGTCATCTTCTTTGTTATTTTAGTCTGGAGCTTGTAGTATCATGAGTCCGTTGAGAAAATTCAGACGAATTTTTATAAGAGCATACTGGCTCTCTCTCCCTACACCCCTAATTATGCGGTCCCGATTGAGACAGGCTCCAAGCAACTTTCATATCATACCTTGAAGCAGGCTTTGAGTTGGTTGGAAAGAGTCTTCGACGTGACCGAGGGGAGATTTCCTAAAACGTGTCTTGAAAGACTGATTGGCTTATCTTTCGAGAAAGATGCAAAGCACGAATATAATTGGTTTCTGCAATTGAAACACTTGTTTGACCAGTGTGGGTTGAGGAGTATGTGGTCCTCATTAACTCGACAGTTACAGAGATCACCTCTTAAACTCTGATCTTGCCAAACTAGAACCCTCCGAGAGCTTGCAAGTTTATCCTTACCTCCCACTGACTTTTGTAGAAAACTCTTATTTGAGAATCACAATTCCTTTGACCTTTACAAGAATATTGGCTCAGCTTAGGCTTTTGGGTTCCAAAAGAGGAAGTGTATTTACTGGCACAATGTCCTGCCTACAACAATTTCAGACCTCCGTTTCTTAGAAATCCTGCGGATCCGAATGTGGTTATGCAATATTGGTTTATGATTTTTAATACCACCTCTGCCTCTGAGATGCGTAATTTATTTAAACTAGTTCAAACCATTCTGCGCATCCGCACCTTTATACTTGAGACTTAACCAACAATATAATTTATGTATATATATTAGGGTGGTCCAAAATAACGTATTTTCGAATTTTGACCATCCAATACTAGAAACTGAATCTTCATAGTGGAAAAACTCTTGTGTATTTTTTTCAGCTTTTTAACCAAATAATTGAGTGAGCGCATCGTTAATCAATTTCTTATGGACATTAACATAGAAAAACCTTTATTTTTCTTCATGTTTGAATTCACCATATAAATTTTTGTAATAAAATAGTGAAATTTGGGACATTTAATATTCAGGCTATAAGAATGAGCCTCAAAAAATGTGTTTATTAAAAAAATAATTAGAAGTAATATTTTTTGATCTACAAAAATGATAGTTTTTGACTAAAAAGGCCGAAAATTATGATTTTCAGGAGCTCATTTTGGGCCATAAGTTTTGGTTCTTTTAGTTACGTATTACAAGAGTTGTTATTCATAGAGTCAAGAATTGATCATTCAAAAATGGATCATTTTGAAGTTCAATATCAATAAGATGATTAGCAAAAACAAGAAGAGATTCGTCCCTAAAAGGCGGAGAGAGCCCATAAATAGCTACACGATGATGGGCGGGGAACCTTTCCTAAACCGTTTGAACACTTTAAATTATACAATTTTCAATTATATTGATGAATTTTCAACCAAAAAAATAATTTTTAACAAAAGAATTTAAGTTCCACGAAAGTAATTGAATTTACAACCGAAATGTTGAATTTTCAAGCAAATGGTCAAATTTTGTATAAAAAAAAGATTAAACCTCAACCAAAAACAGTTGAATTTTCAACCAAATAGTTCGATTTTCAAGCCAAAAAGACGAATTCTTTAGAAGATAGTTAAATTTTTAATCCGAAAGGACGAATTTTCTATACAAAAGGTGGATTTTCAACAAATGAATTCAATTTTAAACGAAATAGTGAAATTTTCAAGAAAATAGTTGAATCCTCAACCAAAAGAGATTATTTTTCAACCAAACAGTTTAATTTTAATCCTAGAACGATGAATTTTCTACCAAAAATATGCGGTTTTTTTGCAATATATTTTTTATTTCCCTGACATTTTGCCTTCAACTTTAGCTTATTAGATCCAGAATTTGATTAGCTTTTGTGCTATTATGAGGAAAAAAATATGCACGCCAGTATTATAAAAAATGAGTCACTTTAACAGCGGCTCAAAAAATGGGCGTGTAGATAATTTCCGCCAGTACTTTATACGAAAGCACATTGACAAAATATAAAAACTCACTTTGATTTTCTTCACATTGATTTTGATCTTCAGAAGCTGTATCGATAAAATCCAGCAAATAACCTTCGCGTCCTTTCCTTTTATTGTAAGCCTAAAAACTCTTTATCTTCACCGTCATTCATTTCTTCAAGAGCAGTCTGAAGCGAGATATCCAACAAATCTTCGAGCTCTTCTTGCAACTCCAACTCTTTTGCTATCTCTATTTCTACGCGTCTATGTTTAGACTTTTTATTTGATTTCCATTTTTTATGTAAAGACTCAAGTTTATTAGCTGAATGGTACTCGGTTTTTCTGGGAATGGTTGTTCGATCCCAAAACATCATGCACTTTTTAATAACACATAGCACTTTCACGATCAGATTTTTTAAAGTTTTATGCTGATAAAAAAACAGTTGGAGAATTTCTTTGTTTGAGGGTAATTTACGTCCACGCAATTCTGCTCATGGATATCCTATCAACCATACGTAATCGCGCTTATTTGCCATAGTAATTTCAGTATCATTATAATTTTTTCAAAGAATTCCAAATTCAATAAATCCAAAATTTTCACTTTTCGTTAATACTAAGCAGACGTACTGCAATACTGCATTCTTCGGAGGTTTAGAACTTACTGATTGAAAATGCAAGCAGGTAAGATGGGTAATTTGGACACTGGATACTTACTAGGAAAATAATGTGACGGGGTATGACGTTGTTGTAAAATGCTGAGAATCTACTCTTACGAAGAAGAAAATAATTTTCAATAATGATAATATTTTATGTATTTACATATCACTATTTGTAATGAATTGAGGTAACGTAAAATTTAATTAACTTATTATAATTGTTTAACTAAATTCAATCATTCATTCCTATGTAACTCATTAAAGTTTATCAAAGTTTTTAGTAATAATTCCTAATTTAAAATCTTGTGTTATTTCTACCAAACTTTTTATGAATTACTATAAAATAAATGATTGAACTCAGTTAAACAATCAATAATCAGTTAATTATATTAAATGTATATAAATTGAACTCACTATAACTAGTGAAATATAAAAGATTATAAACTATTATCATTGATACAATTTATTCCATTATTCTTATAGATTTATTACTCATTTCTTTAGAATCTTAAATAATGAAAACATTCTCAATAAAATCTAAATTTCTAAGAAAACCAAGGATTAGTCTAGTACAGGTGAAAAATATACAAAGGTGGAAATCTGGGTCTCACTACCTGTGTCCAAAGTGAGGGGCAGATGACAATTCCGCCCCAGCGACCTGCGTATGGTTCCCCCACTACGCGGCTTCCCCTCACTCAGCTAAACTGCTGCCGCCGAGACTTGTTAGCGGGAGTCCTTTTGTACCTATTGAGGACTAAAGTGCGGAATATATTTTTTTTTATGTGTACACTTTGTAATTTACAAAGGAAATATTGAGGAAAAAAGTTTTACTATAAAAAACCGTATTTTCACTGTTAAAAAAATCTGATCGAAATTTAATATACATGTGAGTAAAGTCATTTGCACATACCGTACATTAATTTTAATATACCATCATGTTGTAAAATTAATATACATGTATATTAAAGTCGGTAAAACAGAATGCGTGAAAACAAAAAGTCCTTTGATACCTTCAGATCTTGTCAAATTTTAACAAATGAAGCAATAACCTTACATTCGTCGACTAAATTCTTACTTACAATTAAAGTGCAACGTACGGGTGGAATTATTCCTAAAATTCGCTGCGAATGTTAGAATTTTAACGTGAGTACAGGTGCTTGGAGGTTAGGTTTCTTAATTATTTGTTTAATTGAACTTGTCTCTGAAAAACCAGTGTAGTTTACATTCATCTAGGAGAAGATATTCTTTTTGATCATTTGTAATTGAAAATTGCTGCCAGAATTGTTTTTAATTTTTGTAAAGTGCAAATATCGGACTTTTCTGATAAATGATCAATATGCGGTATATGAAATTTAATAACATAGTCTCTTAATGGCGATTCCGTATACCTAGGTTTTAGATTTAATATACAAATGTATATTAAATGTATGTTAAAATTGCAAACATTTTTAACAGTGTTCAAATATTATGCATTACCATAGCTTCCTTACTCTTCAATAAAATGTATTAATATTATAGATCAATCGATTCGTCTCGAATCAACACATCTTTTCTGTTCTTGCATCAACTTTGAATTTTGTTAATAAAAAAAGTTTTACTATAAAAACCCGATTTTCAAAATATATAAATTACCATAACTTCCCTACGCTTTAATAAAATGTATTAATATCATAGGTCAATCGATTCGTCTTAAATCAACACATCTTTTCTATTCTTGCATCAACTTTGAATTATGTTAATGAAAAAAGTTTTACTATAAAAAACCGATTTTCAAAATATATAAATTACCATAACTTCCGTAAACTTTAATAAAATATATTAATATTATAGGTCAATCGATTCCTTTCGAACCAAGGAATCTTTTATGTTCTTGCATCAACTTTGAATTATGTTAATGAAAAAAGTTTTACTATGAAAAACCGATTTTTAAAATATTATTAAGTGAAAAAAAAATGCAACAAATATTTTTAGAAATCCTTGGGTCAGTTTCAAGATATTAGTGAGGAAAATAAGCCCTCCAAATTTCATAAATTTATCTGCAACCGTTTTCAAGTTATCGTGTTCACAAAAAAGTGTGACATCCATACACACATCCACACACACACACATCCGGACAAGTGCTAAGAACATTGTATTAGACATTCTTAAATTGAGGATGGTTTAATTAAATGAATTTTAAAATTTTGGAAAATGTTACCATTACAAATAGTGATGGACGTTTACCACCGTGGTCGTGCTCGAGCATGAGCAAGACCGAGCATGCTCGGTCATGATCGTGCAGAGCGAGCAAGAGCGGTCATTGTTTAATTTTAAGCAAAGGCAACGTGTTTAAACTATAACAAATAATTGAAGTAAGAATTTGAGATGTCTCCTTTATTTGTATATATTTTTCAGCTCTTAGAAATGTATGTAATAATAAAATAAATAAAGAAATGCCTCTCTGACTGCTCGTAGCAGACGATAATTCAGGTAAAATGTTGGAATTTCGACGGGTTATTTGAAATAATATTTCAAAATATGTGGTTTATTTGATGAAAATGAAGTAAATTTTGGAATTTGAAAGTGAATTATGAGATATTATGGCATCTTATACTTCGTGGTAAATAAATTAAGTGCAGGAAATATGAATTTTCAAGTGCAGTCTGAAAATGATATAGAAAAAAATTAGCTTGTATAAATTAAACATTTTGGAATGTGCGTCATTGTATAAAATTAATATTTATACAATTATTATATTATAATATAACTATTATTATATACAATTATTATCATTAGTCAGGTTCTGAACGTTTAACAACTCTAATAAAATTTTATAAGGGTTAAACCACTTTTTCATTTACTTGTTCCTTCAATTAATTTCCTTCATTGTTGAAAACATTCCCAAATTGTCTAATAGACCAGTGGAATTAGACATAAAAATCGATTCAATTAACAAAAATTCCGAAGGTCTTGAACAAAATTATATACTTGTTTTTTTATATGTTGAACATAAAATACAATTTTGCAAAACGTGATTAGGTCGGCAATTTATTTTAAAAAATTAATTTGCAAAATTTGCCCTCCATTGCTCCACGAAAATTCAAAACATGTTGGAAACTTGAGTGAGTAATTATAAACTCAGTCACTATCCTGTATTAAACTTGCAAAACGTTCGTGATACGGCAACATTATTAATGATAAACAAATTATTATTTTATTAATCACTCCCCAGCGAAAATACCGAAGGTTTTGCAAAATGTTGTTTCTGCTTCTTTCCATTGAGAAGAAACTATTATATTATTTGCAAAACTGTATGCATAACGCAAATTATCGTTTTTTAAATTAATTTTGCATTTTTTGCAATTTGACTCATAAAATTCCTGCGAGAATTGAAAATGTTGCATTTTTGGTTAGCAAGTGTTGGAAATGTCGAAATCTAAAAAAGATTAAATTTGCAAAACGTTGCACGACCGGCAATAATATTAAAATTGCAATTAAACAAATTAGGTACTTTGTTAAACTAGCCAAAAAATACAAACGCTTCGCAAATCGTACTGAGTGATAATTAACTTAGTACTAACATCATATTAGATTTGAAAACTATTTACTATTTGGCAACACTGATAATGATAAACAGACCTATATTTTTTTTAATTATTCCCAAGATTAAATTCTCAAGGTGTTGCAAAAGGAACCTCCCAATTTCTCTTGTTTGTGACAGGAATTCAAAGAAAAGAATTAATAAAAATAATAGGTTTTTTTTCAATGTTCCAAAAAAAAAAGTTACAAAACAGTGAAAATTCAGAAAAAACCAAGAACTCACGAATGGCCTTTGAAAAATTAAAGAAGGTAAACTATCTCAATCAATAACGGCGAAATTATAAATTTAAAAAAAATTTTAATTTCTGAATATTATAATAGAAATTTTGTTTTCATAACTCAGTTATTGGAAGTAACACTTTTGATATTTGATGGAGCGCGTTGAAAGTAGAGTTTCAAACCTTTAGAACAAAAATGCTACTCTTAACTCGTTCCACAGATATATCAAATCACACTTGTCTTATAATATACAATTGTCTCCCAAATTGTCTCAATTTTCAAAATGAATTGAAATTTTTAATCATGCTCCCATTACCTTATAAAAATTATTTTAAAAAATTATTCACTTATCAAAAATTTTCACTCGAAAATTATATATAATGCAATGGATCGTAGTATTCGTCCCACACTGCGTTATCATATCAAAAAAACCAGTAAATCCGTTAGAAACAATATGGAACTCTTCAATAGTAAGAAAAAATCCTTTTGCAACACCTTGAGAATTTAATCTGGGGGATAATTAAAAAAAAGACGTTTGTTTATCATTATCAATGTTGTCACGTAGTAAACAGTTTGCAAATCTAATATGATGTTAGTACTAAGTTAATTACCACTCAGTACGATTTGCGAAATGTTTGTATTTTTTGGCTAGTTTAACAAAGTACCTAATTTGTTTAATTGCAATTTTAATATTGTTGCCGGTCGTGCAAAGTTTTAAAAATATAATATTTTTTAGATTTCGACATTTCCAACATTTGCTACCCAAAAACGCAACATTTGCAATTCTCGCAGGAACTTTATGAGTCGAATTGCAAAAAATGCAAAATCAATTCAAAAAACGATAATTTGCGTTATGTATTTAGTTTTGCAAATCATACAATAGTTACTTGTCAATGTAAAAAAGCAATTACAACATTTTGCAAAACCTTCGGTATTTTCGTTGGGGAGTGATTAACAAAATAATAATTTGTTTATAATCAATAATATTGTTGCATCACGAACTTATTGCAAATTTAATACAGGATAGAGAATGAGTTTATAATAACTCATTCAAGTTTGCAAAATGTTTTGAATTTTCGTGGAACAATGGAGGGCAGATTTTGCAAATTAATTTTTTTAAGCAAATTGCCGACCCGATCACGTTTTGCAAAATTTTATTTTATGTTCAATATATGAAAAAACAAATATACAATTTTTTGCAGACCTTCAGAATTTGTGTAAATTGATTAGCTATTTCCACTGGCCTATGAATACAATTTAAATGTATCCATATTCTTATTTCTAAACAGATGACATACAAAAATACATACATACTACTTAAAGTACTTGCCAGAAATGATTGTAGTACTTCAATCTCAAACTCCAGTCATGTAAAATTAAGTAATTAATGTCAGAAGTTTTAAATTTATTACAAAATATACTAATTCAATTTATTTGAATAAAATAATCTTAATATTTATAGAATAGAATTTCAAATAGCCCGCTAAATTCAGCCATTTTCTCCCAATAGTCGTCTGCCACTAACAGTCAGATGTACATTTTTTATATATTTTCAATTTTCTACATCTTTCTAAATACTGAAATGTGGTCATTATTAGAATAACAGGTTTAACTGTGCAGTGCAGCTATTTTTATTACCAACATACATTCCATTTATAAGAAATTAGAGAATGACCAGTCATGCTCGCTTGTGCTCGGTCATGACCGAGCAAAAGCGAGCATGCTCGACCATGACGGTAAATGCACATCACTAATTACAAAGCTTCCTCTATGAGGAAGCAAAAGTAATTAAATTTTAAGCTATAAGTTCTATTTGAAAACAATAATAATAAAATAATGAGTGAAGATAAACTTGGCTTTAAAATTGAATTAAATATTTATTTTAAATAAATGTTGAGAATTTTGGATAATTAAATTAATAATCTTTTGCCGACGTATTTAATATTTGCATTTTTTCAAATTATCACATAGGTTTTTTTGAGATTCTTAAAGTTAGTTGGATTTTAGTGTATTTATATTTAAAAAAGTTATAAAATTTTAATTCTTCATTAGTTTACGTCATCTACTATCTGTCAAAAAAAAGATACCTCGATTTCTGTACAGATTATAGTGAAAAGATCAGCAGAAAAAAATTGTAAAAATATGGGACGAAGTATGTGTTGCAGATGAAGGTTTTTCCTATACTGATACAGAGTTTTGAATTTTTCAGTCGATTAGCGATTATTTCCTGGCGAGTGAAAGGTGAAAAAGTACCATCATGTTACGATAATTTCAGAATACTCAACATTGAATGGCTGTTAGTCCCTGAAAATGGATTACAAATAATCTGAAAAAATATATGAATTTCTTTGATCCTTTCTGTGCACAATGGTGAAATTCATAGTGAGAAATAATCATTTGTTATTATGTTAATAACAAAAGAGTAATGAGGTGTCATCTTGGAAGCTAAAGAATGTCCGGAAATAATTCTTGAAGCAAATTGCACATTTTTGGCTTCTTAAAAAGGGTGTATATAGTTTCACTGAGAAAAAGTTGTGCCTATTGTGCCTATCGTGAGTGCCGTTCTGCTAATAATTGAAAAGCTCTTTGTATTTTCCGAAGAAAAAAGTAATTTTTCAAACATATAAGCACAAATTTTTGCTTATTGACACTATATACATAATTTTCAAAAGCAAAATTTATGCAATTTGCTTCAAGAATTACCTTCGTACGTTTTTTAGTTCCCGAGATGACACCTCAGCACTCTTTTGTTATTAACATAATAACAAATGACTATTTCTGACTCTAAATTTTAACATTGTGCGCAGAATATATCAAATAAATTCATATATTTTTTGCACATTTTTGTAATTCATTTTCAGGGACTAACAGCCATTCAAAGTTTAGTATTCTGAAACTGCCGTAAGATGATGGTAATTTTTTAACCTCTCTCTCGCAGGAAATAATTGCTACCAACTGAAAACGTCAAAACTCTGTATCTGTATAGGAAAAACCTTCATCTGCAATATGTACTTTGTCCCATATTTTTAGAATTTTTTTCTACTGAGATTTTCACTATAATCTGTACAAAAATAGAGGTATCTAAATTTTTTGGACAGATAGTAAACTATATTGGCCAATGTCACGACGTACAGCAAACTTAGGTGAAGTTCGAAATGAACTTGTCAAAAAATGAACTGAAACCAAATTGAAAATCTAGTTTTTTCTATAGAATTTTTAGTTTAATTATAATTACTTACGCCAACGGCCATGTCACGCTGAAAAAACCAGTTCTCGTTAGATCACTGAAGTTAAGCAGCGTTGGGCGCGGTTAGTACTTGGATGGGTGACCATTCGAGAATACTGTGTGCTGTTGGCATATTATGGGTGTGGTGAGCCCAAACTTGTAGTTATTTATAACTACAAAAAAACTATCCACCTAGAAACACTACCCGAATCGGGTAGTGTCACGCCTACCCTGAAAGGGAAATGGCTTAATGGTATACTTGCAATAAAAAAAAAATTAATCCTCAGAAAGCTCTAATTTTTAGCAGTTCTTAGACACTCCATCCCACTTAACATGCATTTTTTCCTTTGAAAGTCACGCATTCCCTCAAGCGTGTTGTTGTGACGTGAACGTTCCCTTACTACAATTAGATCTTTGAAGTTTAGCTAATATTTTTTAATTTCTTACCTTGATATCACTTTGAAGAAATTACACATGTAGGGTTATTCTTTTTTTAAACATTAACGCAACGATTTACTGCGTTGATTGTAAAAATATATGATGTCAACTTGTACATTATACAGATTTTTTCTGAAACCATTCTTTTCAAGTTTCACTACGTTTTACATTGTATTCCTTTTTATTTTACTTATTTGTACCTGTTCTTTTGGTCTTTTGTCACGTTTTCGCCTCAGATGAATGAAATCAATCCAAGCCGCAAATAATTTGCGCAGCCGCGTTATGTATAGACGTGAGTTTCGGAGGCTCATTTTAAGATCAAACATCTCTCTTCCCTCTCTTGTCGATGAGGAATTTCGCATGCGTGAGATGTTTGCAATCGACAATCGTGGCCTATAGAATCTAGAATTTAATATTTATTTTTTAATTAACGAAGATGTACAGACTACAGATGTATGGAATTGATGTACAGCTATCTCTTAAACTTTCACAATCCTAAATTCCATCATTTAAAAAAATCTTATTATATGTATATTAATGGATAGAAACTGTAAATTACATTGACTCGCACTCAAATTTTATTTATAATAGGGTTGTTTCGCAACTTAAGATACAATATATTTCTTAAATAGTTAATTTTATGTAAGTTAAACTCGCTTTGTAAATTTTTCTCTGGTGCATTCAAATTCGAATCACGTGACATGAAAACTGGCAGAGGTTATCAAATATGGGGACGGCGATTTGTCAAGCTCAGCTTAGAGGGCAGCACCGTAAGTGGAGATATACCTTGGGTGGGACTCGGATGCCTTAAATCGAACGGACCTCTCTTGGTGGACAGAGAGGGTCCGATGGTTGCCAACGACAAGTCGTACTTGTCGTTTTATAACTATGATATCCTCTCTGTCTACCATATACGATAGAAAGAGAGCTTTCGAAACCATCGTTTCAGTTTCGGTCGCGCCTCGTTGTCTATCGCACATGGTAGAAAGAGAGGTCTGTTCGATTTAAGGCATCGGAGTCCCACCACTTGTACGCAGGCACAAGCCATTTGGCGTTTACGACAATTCGCTCTGAGCTCAAAGGGGAGCTCAACCTCTTTATAGGATATAATCTGATGGCCATGCAGTCTCATAAATTTCGTTGGTTGGGCTCCCTTTCGAGCTCAGAGCGAGTTCAGAGCGAATTGTCGTAAACGCCAATTAATTATCTACAGTTTCCTCAGGGCCCTTTCACACGATTACAGATCCGCAAGTTGCGGACTTGCGCAAGTCATGAGTAGTGAAAATAGAGATTTTTCCGTCAGCGGAAAAATCTCCGAATGGCGGTAATTTGAATGCTCGATTTTCTAAAAATAGAAAATATAATGTATTTCAAATTATGGGCAAGTTCATTGAGCTAAAAATAATTATGGAAGAATAAAGACGATGAATTAAATAAATTTTGCAATGTTTTGATGCAAAGAAACAAGCACATGCCAAATCAGCTGATCTCTCTCAAAGTTATGTATGCATGAGTTTCGGGTGTTTCCTGTTTTGTCTCGCTTCTCACACAAACCAATATTTTCGTGCACATGAGGTTATGTTTGAGGTTATGCCGGCTACGCTTTCGTAAAGAACATCCGAAACGTATGCCCACAGACCTTGGAGAGAAATCATATGATATGACATGGGCTTGTTTCTTTTCATCAGAACATTGGAAAATGTATTTAATTCATTGCCGTTATTCCTCCATAATTATCTTTAGCTTTATACACTTCCCGATAAATTGAAAAACATTGAATTTTCTATTAAAAAAAAAATCGAGTATTCAAATTACCGCCATTCGGAGATTTTTCCGATGACGGAAAAATCTCCATTTTCACAACTCATGACTTGCGCAAGTCCGCAACTTGCGGATCTGCAATCGTGTGAAAGTGCCCTTAGTTTTTTGTTATTTGGAAAGCGATTTGCTTCTTTATTTTTACACCCAATTGCCGCATGCACACTTGGCATTTCGAAAGTAGTGCTTTAAGCGAACACCTCAACACTGCGCTAGGAAGGACTGATATAATAGACCATTTTACCTAACTATCGGAAGTTTATTTGCGCATGTGCACCCCGCGTAGTATGAAAGTTACGCTCATATTTTGTAAATATGTATACAATTGTACCTTTTGTCGGAGTGAAATTAGGGTTGTTTCCGATATTTCGCTCTGAGCGCGCTCAGAGCTCGCTGCGGTGCTCAACCAGTTTTAATCATAAAAATAAGAAATAGGAACTGTGGATGATCTTATTGGTCAGATTTGGCGCGAATTGCAAGTGTTGTGAATGATGCCGTAAGTTCAATGGAAAACATTGCTGAATGTTTGCGTTTTTTCGTAATTTGTTGTGAAAGGGTAGCATTCAATACCGATTTTGTGAGTAACTTGCTCTAATATCGTGCTCCGTCTTTTTTGGTCGAGTGAAAATTTCGAGCGTGTTGAAAGAGGGAGAAATGGCTGGCGCGAATATCAATTTTTTGGATCCAGCTATCTTTGTCGGTGCTGCAATTTCTTTAGGAAAGTGACCATTTTTCAAAAAAGTCGATGTCATTACTCCCATGATTTTTTT
>CAKNYM010031603.1:7664-26327 GCA_932195095.1 Andricus curvator
ATTATATATATTACCTCAAACGACGAAGACTCTGTTCTGTACTTGCAGATTTTATTCGATTTGAAACTATATCGGATGACTGCAGCCCGGCATACAGTGTTATCTGGCGCGTTGCATTTCACAGGCGCAAAAACGCTCAATTTCCATTTACAAAAAAAAACAAGAACATTTTTCGAAAAAATCGCTTTGCTCCCGCGAGTAAAATTGCCTCTAGATTATGTGGGTCAAATATTACATCAAACAATGCATCCTTGTACACGTATTATACATGTGGCGAAAACCCGAGTCGTTTTAATACCCTCAATAGGAGATATACAAAAAATACAAAATAACTTCAAAGTAACTAAAATTAAAGTCCCAAAAGTTACTGAAAAAAATCGTAACTGAGTTACGTTAAAGTTACTTTTCAAAATAGTGTCGACGTTACCCTAAAAGTTACAAGTAACTTAACTTTTCAGTAACTTTGTTACTTGTAACAAGTTATTACCCAACTCTGGATTCAATATAAATGTTAAGACTAGGTAAAACTAGTTTAAAAAGATACATATTCAGATTTTTTGGTACGAAGAACAGGACCTGGAAAATGAGGCTACTCGTATCGACATTTCGGTACGAATGGCCAGAATTTTGTGGTATGAGTAGATAATGACATTAGTAAATTCAATTTTATATGATGAAATATATTCAATTTTCCAAAGCTATGATATTATAAATTCATCAAACAGAGGACTAAAACATTATACTGCTAATTTGCAGTTACAATTTTGTGTTAACAAGACCAATAGATTTGGCTGCACCCGTGCTGCAATTATGGAAAATTCAATTTTTTATGATAAAATACACACCATTTTTTAATGTATTGAAGATATTATAAATGTTTGAACAATAGCACCGGTTCTATTTTCCTCTAGTTATTTGTACCGCTCACCTATACAGTTAAGTCCATCACTGAAAAAATAGTTGGTTGAGACAACTAATAAAGTCGTAGGGCCAACAACTTTAGTTTGTAATATATGCCGCTGCTATTTCACTGGTTGGGGTTACTACTTTTATTCGCAAGATTGGTAGTAGTTGTCCTTACTACTTTACTTGTTCTCGTGACAACTTTTGACGGTACATACTATTTTTAGGTAGTTGTATTTACTACTTCAATTAGTAAGTCTTACTATTAAATTAGTTAGTTTTACAAATACACTAGTTGATCGCACTACTTAATGTAGTAATCCTCACTATCACAATTAGTAAGTTTTACGATTTGAAATAGTAGTCCTTACTATTAAAATGAGTAAGTTTCACTATTTAAATTAGTAGTGATTACTATATTAAAACTAGAAAGTTTTACTATTAAAATTACTGATTCGTAGAGTACTGCGAAGGTAGTACTTCACAATATTGAAATTATAGTAGATTTTACTATGAGATCTCATCAGTGGACACAGGAGGTCATGGTAAGACGTCATATAAAAAAACCCCACATGCCCATTGGGATGTTAGTGAAAAACTACTATAATTTCAATATTTAAAAGTACAGACTTGCAGTAGTAAGAAGCAGTAATTTTGAGAGTAATAAAATAATTATAAAACTAGAAAGTAATGAAGTGTCGTTTTGTATACTAAATAATAAATATTTAGCAACACTTTCACTCACAAACAAAAAATCTTAAAAATGGAATAACTGAAATTGTAACAATCAAATTTTCAAGAATCCATTTCCGTTTATTAAAAAATGTAGATCGATACGATAGTTTTCATGGTCTTCACTACTGAACAATTCACAAAAAGGTTAAGATAAAAATGGGCGACGATCGAGAACATAACGCGATATTTCCGTGCGAATGTTGGCAGCACTGTTCAGGTTTCAGTTCTGCCAATGTCGCCAAGGAGGAAAACTTGTAACTTTTACTTCTTTTATTTCCTAGCAAATAAATTGGTGGTAAATATGACTACTTCATTTGTTGTGACTAGAATTACTATCGTTCTACTAATATAACCTACGTTGGATTACTAGCGGCGACTTGTTGCCGCACTAAACTGGTTAGTTACTTTTACCATCAAAGTAGTTGTCGCAGCTAATGCCATCTCTACTAAGCTTCTTGCCACAACTAACCATTTTTTCAGTGATAAACTACGTTACCAATTTGAGGAAGGAGGGGGTCACGACAAATTTGCGTGGTTTTGTTTGCCAATTTTGCAAAAGTTCAAAAATTACTTAATAAATTTGAAAATTACTTACATATTTCAGCTCTCCCTAGGGATCGCGGGACCTTGTCGTTGGTGGGAGGGCTTACGGGTCTTATCGGACTATAGATATGGATAGGTGAACCAGAGAGGCTGCATCGCGAGGTGTAGCTACTCTGGGGAACTGACGGACTCTGGTCAGTGGGACTTAAACTAAGGAGGGATCCTTCCAGGAGGTAATGGCAAACCCTCCTGGAATATCAAGGGCGCGAGTTATCATGCTCCCAAGCTACGATGTGATCTTCGTGTCAAGGGCTGAATGGTACCAGGGCTAACAAATCCTTGAACATCCCGGCCTGCCCCCCTCAGTAGAGGCGGACAGGCAGGGGTCTCAAAGGAGGTGCCTTAACGGGGACTTTGGGAGTGTTGGGCTGTGATGCAAACTTTCACCACATGGTGTGGGGAAGCACAAACATGAATGACAGAGGGAGATATTTAATTGAATACATAGCGGGCACAGAGCTGGAGATTCTGAATCGGGGTGACACTCCCACATTCCAGACTTAAAACAGGAGTGAGGTTCTCGGTTTGACTCTATGTTTGGGCGTACTGAGGAGCAGGGTAGAGGACTGGAGAGTCGCCGATGAGGAGTCTCTCTCGGACCACAAACATATCGTGTAAATATATAAAGATAAACATATAAAGAGGAACTCAAAGGTAGGCTTGCGGAATTCCCCACAAGCTATGGTACCATTGATGAGTTGGAGCACGTCGGCGATTTTCTGCGAAGGGTTCTGATAACATCCTAGGAGAACAATTGCCCTACAAGCACAATTAAGTCTAGGAAGGGAGCAGAATGGTGGAATACCCACCTGGAGAGACTCCGTAAAAAGACGAGAATGTTGTGCAATAGGGCAAATAGAACTAAATTGCCTTCAGACTAAAACAGCTATAAGACGCCCCAGTATGAATACAATAAAAATATAAGAAAGTATAAGCAGGAAGATTCAAGGGGCTTCTGCGAGAAATCGGAAAACGTTCCGGAAACAGTGAAGCTCCACAAGATCCTGCCGAAAAATCCGGTGGCTCGCCTCGGGCTCATAAGGCTCGATAATGGTGAGCTTGCCGAAGACTAAGAAGCAACGCTGAATCAGCTGATGGAAGTTCACTTCCCGGGTTTTCAGCGAATCCGAACCGACCAAGAGGAGGAGGGCTGAGGCCAAGTGGTAGAAAGGGCCGACTGGAATTTCGCCGCTAAGGTCGCTGATTACCAAAAGGTGGAATGGGCTGTAGGGTCCTTCTGTCCCTTCAATCACCAGGGGCGGATGGCACTTATCCAGCGCTTTCACAAAAAGGCATGGATTTAGTCGTCCCTCCTCTGACGAAATTATTTAGGGCAAGTATAGCCTTCAACACGTGCCATCGGCATGGAAGGATGGCAGAGTGGCCTTCTCATCCAAACCTGGGAGGGAGGGTTACACTGCTGCAAAAGATTTCCGACCAATCAGCCTAACATCCTTTATCCTGAAGACGTTGGAGAAGCTGGTCGAGAGATACATTAGGGATGAGGTGCTCTTGGCCTCCTCGCTGCATAGAGGGCAGCATGCTTTTCAGGCAGGCTGCTCGGTAGAAACTGCGCTTCATGCTGTTGTGGCAAAATTGGAGCAGTTGGAATAAAAGGGGTATGCTGTGGGCGCTTTCCTGGATATAGAGGGTGCTTTTAGCAATACTCCTTCAGAAGTCATCTGTCGAGAGGTTTTGAGATGTGGCGTGCCGGACCAGCTAGTATGCTGGATAGGGTGCATGCTACGCCGAAGAAGACTCGAAGCCAGATGGGGTGAAGGCCTAGTATGGGGGATAGCTTCGCGGGGTTGCCCACAGGGGGTGTCCTGTCGCCCCTCCTGTGGTGCATTGTAGTGGACGGCCTTCTTCGAAGGCTAAATTAAGAGGGTTACTATACTCAGGGATATGCGGATGACTTTTTAATCCTAGTCAGGGGGGCTCATCTGGAAACGTTGATGGGTCTTATAAGGTCGGCGCTACGCATCGTAGAGCTCTGGTGCGATAGCTCAGGGCTCTCGGTAAATCCGGAAAAGACCAACCGGGTCATTTTCATGAGAAATTATAAAGTTCCGAAAGTTGACGCTCCTGTATTCTGTGTTGAGGAGCTGACGTTTTCAGATTCAGTTAGATATCTGAGAGTAATTCTAGATAGCAAGCTGAACGGGGCAAATCACCTGGAGACCCAATGCAGGACATTTGTCATGACCTTTTGGATGTGCAGGAGAGCCTTTGGGTTGACGTGGGGTCTACGCCCTAAAATGCTTGCATGGCTCTACTCTGCTGTCCTAAAACCCAGGCTTTTACATGCGGCCGTGGTCTGGTCGCCACGGGCGGAACTTAAAACAATGCAGGACAGGTTGCGAAGATTACAAACGCTAGCATTTAGGGGTTGGACTGGAACAATGAGGACTACGCCCACAGCGGCGATAGGATTCATGCTCCGTGAGGAACCCTTACATGTTGCGATAACCGCTAGAGCGGTACACGCGATGGGCCGCCTGGCAAGAGCAAATAGACGGACTGGGGTGACTAGACACACTAGGCTCCAGAGTGATATCAGTGCACTGCCAATTCTACAGATAAGGCATGATAAAATAACAAAACGCTTCAACTTTGCCAAAGCTTTCCGCTTCTGCATCCCAAGCAGTGATCTGTGGAAAGCAAATGGTAACCCGCTCCTCCAAGGGGAAATCTGGTATACAGATGGCTCCAGGGTAGAGGGAGGGTCAGGAGCAGGAATTTATGACAGCAAGAGAGGGAAAGGGATAGGGATCACACTTGGGCGACATGCTACTGTCTTTCAAGCGGAGGTCCTGGCCGTCCTTCGCTGTGCTGAAACACTAATAGAAGAAAACACTGCTGGCAGACAGATTACGATCTGTTCGGACAGCCAAGCGACACTGACTGCAATAGGGAAACCAGACATAACATCAGGACTGGTTTGAGAATGCAAAATCCAACTTGCAGAAAGGAACAATGTGGCTCTCATATGGGTCCCTGGTCACACAGGGATCAAGGGCAAAGAAAAGGCGGACCAGTTGGCAAAACGCGGCGCAGCGAGTGAATACATAGGACCGGAACCGGTACTAGGAATAGCGTCTTGCTGTGTCGGAATGGCAATTAAAAGCTGGATCCAAACAAAACACCGGGAATACTGGGAACAAATCCAGGGTTGCCGTCAGGCGAAATCCAGCCTGGGTTATACCTATAGGGTGGACAGAGCTAGGGAAATCCTGGGCTTACCCAAGAAAGATATAAGGACAGTGGTACGGACCCTAACTGGGCACAACCGCTTGAACTATCACATGCACAAAATGGGGTATATAACCCCACGACAGACTGCAGGAAATGCGGCAGGGATGACGAAACATCCCGGAATGTATTATGCCAGTGCCCGGCATTAGCTAGGCTCAGGCAAAAGACCCTCGGAGCCCATTTTATGGAAACAGAGGAAATTACAACGCGATCAGTGGTCGACATACTAGGCTTCGTCAAGAGGTCTGGGGTCGACTGCTGAGAGTGAATATGTAAGGGTGTGGCACATTAGGCTTTATGGCTTGAGCGTCAGGGGAGCTCTCCATGGGCTTCCAGCTCGTTTTAAAACTAACTCACTAACTACATATTTCACACTTAACACTCTTTTCCGTATTCCCCTCTTTCCCCATTTTTTAAAGAATTCTTAATTTTTTTTCCTGTTTTCAAGAAACTGCCCGCTTTCCTTTTTTTCTCGTTTCTTTTGCTTAAATGCGAATTGAGTTATTAGAACCCAATAAGAAAATCAAACTATTTTTGGTTAAAAAGTCTACTATTATATTTTTGGTTCGGAATTCATCTAGTTTGATTAAAAATTCTGCTATTTGGTTGAAAGAGTAACCCAAAATTTCGCCCGTTTCGTCGACCTCATTAATTTGATTCAAAAGTGGTCTAAATAATAGCTTACACAGTATGTCCTTTAAATAGCCGGACGGGATTAAAGAAAAGAAAATGTATGTTTATTTTCACAAAAAGGGTTAAGTTTATTCAAAATATGTTCCTTCTGCGTCGATACAACGCTGGGCACGGTCAACCAATGCTCGCTTAGATTTTTGCATAGCTGGTTTCTCAATGGCCTTGACTACTCTCGTCACAGCCACTTTGATGTCTTCGATATCATCGTACATCATTCCTTTCATCGCGCAATTTATCTTGGGGAACAGGAAATAGTCGCAGGGCGACAGATCAGGCGAGTACGGCGGATGTTGGATCACGGGAACTTGTTTTTTGGCCAAAAGCTCACGAAGAGCGACGGTCTTGTGTGGAGGTACATTATCGTGCAAAAGGTACCAGCTGCCCGGCTCACGATATTATGGTCTTATTCGTAAGATTCTCTTCCACAATCGTTGCATATCACCCGAATAGTACTCACCATTGACCGTTCGACCATATCGAACTAATTCCCGATGAAAATTCCTTTGGAATCGTCCTTTTTCGACGAGTTCATCGGTGGCGGCTGTGACCGGGCGGCCTGGTCTGGGATTGTCATTAATACACAAATAAACTTGCGTACGGGACAAACAATCAATGCTGTACACTTTTTGCATTAAGCTGTACGTTTCCGAACATGTTTTACCAAGTTTAAAACAAAATTTAATATTCGCTGTTTTTTCCATCTTGTTTTTGTGACAACGTATACAAACGTACTGACACTGAAAACGTCGTATCTCCGAAACTAGTCGGCCGATTTTGATGAGATTTTGACAGAAGGTAGCTGATATGCCACCGCATAAATATCAGTCGCTAGGCAAAGATGGCGCCACCATAAACGACGTGAAAAATCCCGTCCGGTTATTTAAAGGGCATACTGTGTATGGTGATACTTCAAAGTAGACA
Source organism: Andricus curvator (assembly GCA_932195095.1). Lineage (NCBI taxonomy): Eukaryota > Metazoa > Arthropoda > Insecta > Hymenoptera > Cynipidae > Andricus > Andricus curvator. The sequence continues at coordinate 14,775 of CAKNYM010031603.1, forward strand.
AAATTTCAAGTTGAGCATAGTTTTTGTTTCGGAGATATGACGAGTCAAATATGTTAATCCAACATTCTCGGCTCTCCCGTTCATTATGTTCAAGAGTCTCAAATACTTAAAGTGTATCATTTCCTATGTAAAATCTTCCGTTCTTTTCGACTCTATCATTAGATTTGACCAAAAATGGTGTTCAATTGAGGTATAGCCGATTTTACAGAAAAAAATCAGGATTTTTGCTGAAAATATTGGATTAATCGGTATTTTCATACTCAAGACTTAGAAAATGTCGATAGATACTCCAAACCTTATATCTGAAGGCCTTTGAATTGAAAAGTAATTGTATATTCCTAAGAAAAATGAGGTTTGGTTATATTACTGAAATGTATTTTAATAATATGTAAGCCTCTTCACCACGTCACGGTACCAATCCAGGAAGAGATTTTTCTTTCTTGTTTTGTTGTTTTTTCTCATTTTGTTGTGTGATAAGGAATTTTTTTTTTAACAAAAAAACTAGAAGAAAAAGAGCCTCTTCCTGGATTAGTACCGTGACGTGATGAAGAGGCTTACATATTATTGAAATACATTTCAGTAATATAACCAAACCTAATTTTTCTTAGGAATATACATTTAAATTTTAATTCCAAGGCCTGAGGATACAAGGTTTGGAGTATATATAGAGATTTTCTGAGTCTCGAGTATGAAAATACCGATTAATCCAATATTTTCAGCAAATATCTTGATTTTTTTCTGTAAAATCGTCTATACCTCAACTGAACACCATTTTTGGTGAAATCTAATGATAGATTCGAAAAGAACGGGAGATTTTACATAGGAAATGATAAACTTTGAGTATTTAAGACTCTTGAACATAATGAACGAGAGAGTCGAGAATATTGGACTCATCTTGCCGTTAACAGGTCTACTAACAGATTTGACTCGTCATATCTTCGAAACAAAAACTAGGCTCAACTTGAAATTTTGCCTACTTTGAAGTATGACCAAAAGTTATTATTTAGACCACTTTTGAATTGAATTCATGAGGTCGACGAAACAGGCGAAAAATAGAGGTTTTCGAAAAATGCAACTGGTTTGTTAAAAAATAATACTTTTTCGTTGAAAGTTGAACTACTTGGTTCTGTGGAAAATGCAACTGATTTTTAGGGAATTCGCCGTTTTCGTTTGAAAATTCATCTCTTTTTGTAGAAATTTGATCTTTTTTTGTTAATAATGCAACTGTTTAGTTACAAATTAATTAGTTCTGTTTGAGGATTCATCTGTTGTTGATTAAAAATTAAAATCTTTTCTCGATTGAAATATCAACTATGTATTAGATTTTTCGTTGAGAATCAATATTTTTTTATTGAAAATTCAACCTACAAATATACTTGGTTGAAATCTTGAAAATTCGACCATTTGATTATAAATGCAACTATTTGTGGTTGAAGTTAATTCTTTTTTGATTAAAAATTTGTTTCTTTTGCATCAAAGTTCAACTACTTGATTACAAGTGTAACTGTTTGATCACATTATGATTTCCTTGGATATGTTATATCTATTCACTAACATTCCATTCGATTTGGTGATGGAACAGTCTTTCAAGTAGATGTTAACATCGGAAATTTTACAGGGTTACCTTTGTGTAATTTTGACAAATAAATTCAGTTTTAAAAAAACAAACAGATTTTCAATTGAATAATCATTTTTACCAACAGATATATGGGACACCCATGGGTTCTCCCATGTCACCTTTTCTAGCTGACTTTTTTATGCAAGATTTAGAGTCAACAGTTATTAAAAATTTAGATTTTACTATTCATACATATTTTAGACACGTTGATGATACTTTCATTATTTTACCGAAAGATAAATTGGATTATGTTTTACATCAATCAAATTCTTTCCACCCCAGATTTAAATTTACACATGAGATTGAAACGAAAAATTCCATTTCCTTTTTGAATGTGAAAGTTATTTAAACTAATGATGGCATAATTGTCACGGGTTGATATAGAAAGAACAAGGTAAATAGAAGTAAACTTTGGGAAGTCCTTAAAGAGTACGGAGTCAATGGATGGCTCCTACAAGCAATACAAACAATATATGCAGGCAGTAAAGCGAGTGTAAGGGTAAATGGGAAACTGAGTGACTGGTTCCATATTATGCAAGGCGTGAAACAAGGATGAGTTATGCCCTCATGGCTATTTATCATATTTACGGATAAGTGTCTAAGAATGGCCCCCTTCGACGAAGAGGGTGTAGATCTCGAAACAGTGAAGGTACGTGGGTTAGCTTTCGCAGATGACAAGATTCTTATGGCAGAATCAATCGATGACTTGCAAAGAATGTTGAATAAACTTTATACAATCATGAAGAACATGGTCCTCAAAATTAACGTAAATAAAACAAAGGTCATGGCGTTTGAAGGAAAAAGTGAGAAAACAATGTGCAACATTGTCCCAAATGATGAGAGATTAGAACAAGTTGACAAGTACGTATATCTGGGTAGACCATTCACTAGCGACGGAAAAATAGATGGGGAGTTAGATAGGCACATAAATGAGGGTAAGAAGGTTATCGGTAGAGCAGGGTCCATTCTCAGAAATAAAAAAATATCACAAAAAGCTAAAATGGCCATACATAATTCTATATTTGTACCGACTGTACTATACGGTAGCGAGACATGGACATGTCAAGAAAAGGACAGGAGTAAAATTAAAGCGATCGGCATGAAACCTCTGCGCATAATATGCGGGAAAACACTGATGGACAAAGTCCGAAACGAGACAATCCTCAAAGAATGTGGTACAGCAGAGACACTAGTTGACATATGGGAAAGAAATCAGTTAAGATGGTTCGGACATCTTGAAAGAATGAAAGATGAACGACTGACAAAACAAGTGTATAAAGGTAAAGTAAATGGCAGAATGCCCAGAGGTAGACCGCCGAAAGAATGGTTAGAATTTGTGAATGCGACATTAATCCGAAGAGACATAAGAAGCCAGGACAGAAAAGTGTGGCGACAAATAGTTTGTAAACAGAGTGACAATAGAGTGAATGACGCCTGAAACAAAGACCTTGAATCATAATGGGCCAAAGTGGGGAACCACACATAACAATTTTGTGAGGCTCTTCACTTGGGTGATCGCTAGAGAGATTGATCAGCAACCTGGGTCGGAGCAGTGTTGCGGAACGAACGAGTCATTTAAATAAATAAGACGAGAATTCTAGATCAATCTAAAATATAACTTTACACTAACATACCTATCTACCTTATACCTATATACCCATCTGCACACTACTATTTTCCAACCGAGCAAATCACGCCTACAGTCACGCTCTTGCAGTCAGCCACGTTGCTTTGGGCTAACTCCCCAATGCAATGAATTATGCGGTTACGACACCAGTATCGCACAGTGCCACCCACAATAGGCCTCTCTCGGATGGAGGCCATCGTTCAGTTGGGAGTGGCAATAGGACCGAACCGAAGCGACGACCAGGCAATAGCCCCGGACAAACGCGAGAACATCGATTTAAGAGGTCGGACCAACTCACGAGGGACATCCTTACCTGTTGGCAAAGAAGCTCACCGGCGCGAAGAGGATTTATGCAGAGGTTACATGACCGTTGGGTCAATAAGCACCCGGAATATGCTCATCAAACGCCTCAGTATTTAAGAAATCAGGTATCCTTTTTGCGAAAAAACGGATATGAAGCTCTTTATCAACAAGAAGAAGAGCAACATCCTCCATCGAACATTCTACCCGTTCCAGCAAGACCACCTTTGCCGATACCCGATAATGCTAACATGAGAAGTAGGAGATCTATCCACCAAAAAGTCTTTCTCAGGATGGACAAATTAACTGAAGCTAATACTGCTCTCCCCGATTTGCTCCCCGAAGATGTTAATCTCTGGAATCTGAACTGTGTTGTTTACGAGAAGGCGGTCTCCTTGCTTAGCGACAGTAGAAGTAACGATACTTCAGTACGTCTGAGTAAGACTCGCGAGCGTATTGCACAGCTTCAATTCAAAATTGAAACGGCGAGACGGCATGCGTCAAATATTCAGTGCGTGATTAGCTACATAACATTAAATAAAAAATTCACTCGAAAAGTTAGGGCACTTGCTCGAAACTTAAGGAAAGCAAATCACACGCTGAACAAGTGTAAACTGTTGACCATCAAGCAGCACTGGACGCAAAAAATAAGATCTCTTTCAACAGCGAAACAGCGCCTTGAACAACGAGTAAAGTGGGTTCAGGAAAATTCCACCTTTTCTACTTATCCTTCCCGTCTGTTCAATAAAACGTCACGTGCCGTTAAAAATTCGCCTAGTCGAAAAGAGATTCACGTCTTCTGGGAACAAGTATATGGAAATACTTATCACCTAATGAAGACGCTTCAGATATATCACTCTTTCGTAACTTTTGCCAAAGGCAAAGGTTACATGGTCCAGAGGAAGAGTGTCCACTAATTACTGCTGAAGAAGTGAAGCAAGTTATCGCTAGAACTAAGAACTTTTCAGCGCCAGGGCCAGATAAAATCAACAACTTTTGGTGGAAGAAGTTTACTTCTACACACCAACATCTAGCTCGTATGTTCAGTACTTTCTTAAACGGAGAACAACCCGTCCCGCAGTGGCTAGTGGAAGGACGCACGGTAGTGATCCCTAAGAGCGGAGATTTGTCAAGTCCAAAGAACTACAGGCCCATAGCTTGTTTAAACACCAGCTACAAGCTATTCACTGGCATCCTCAAAGAGAGGATATTAACATCTATCGAGCCGGTATGGAGTGCAATAGTTGAACAACGTGGATGCAAGAGAGGTCTGGCAGGTTGCAGGGAGAACCTGTTAATAGACAGGTGTATTACCCAGGACTCGATCAGGTATCGACGCAATCTGTCCATGGCTTGGATTGACTACCGTAAGGCTTTCGATAACACGAACCATGAGCTACTTATTAAGCTCACTGAGTGCATGGAGGTGCATCCAAAAATAGTGAGATGCATAAAAGAGCTTATGCTCTTGTGGCGGACAAGATATATCACATATAAGAGGGGGGTCTTCCAAGGAGACTCTCTAAGTCCGATACTTTTCTGCATCTCCCTCTTGCCTCTACCTATTGTGCTCCGAGGCAAAAGCTCTGGATACCTATGTGGCCCGCCGAACAAAAGAGAATATAAGGTCAACCACCTTTTATACATGGACGACCTTAAACTCTTTGCTTCCTCGAAAGAGGACCTTAACATCCTTGTGGAGGCGGTAAATAGGTACTCTAAAGCGATTGGCATGCGCTTCGGACTGGACAAGTATGCCTGCGTCCACCTACGCCAAGGAAGATTAGAAACTACATCATCGCGTCACGATCAGGATGATCAACTCATAGGCGGAAATACCATTCAACATCTTGGTATTGGAGAAACATATACATATCTTGGAATACCGCAAACGGAAACCCAGGATGTGCGTGTGTTAAAAACGGCCCTTGGAAAAAGGTATCGCCAAATTCTCAGAAAAATTTGGGCTTCCGAATTATCTGGAAAGAATAAGATCCAGGCGACCAATATGCTGGCCGTTTCTATACTGCTCTACACGTTTGGTGCAGTAAAATGGAACGTCGATGAGTTGAAGCAACTTGACCGAAGCACACGCAAGATGATGACAATCCATCAAAGTCATCATCCTAGATCTTCCGTACCTCGAATATACCTCCCTCGAGATAAAGGGGGTAGAGGCTTGCTGAGCTTAGAGTGTCTTTATCGCAGAACGGTTCTGGCTACAGCCTGCTCAGTTCTAAATAGCACAGATTTTCTTATGCGACTCGCAAATCAACATGAAGTCGTCAATGCTGCGGCGTTTCTATACCGTGCCGCAGATAGGGCCGCAGAGGAGCTTGGCCTCCCATTTGATTCCAGCGACACTACACATGGCCTAGCATCACTAACACCTTTGGTGCTCAAAAGTCGTGTACAGGAAGCAGAACATACGCTTCTACTAAGAGAACATGCTGACAAGCCCCTTCATGGTAAATTCTACGGCATTATACGTACAGAAGAGCTCTCGATGGGTCTGTCCAACATGTTTCTCAAGTCTGCTGGATTAAAATCGGAGACTGAGGGATTTCTTTTTGCCTGTCAAGATGGCGTTATAGACACCTTAGTTTACCGCAAGCGCATAATGAATATACCTGTAGGCGATACCAACTGCCGAGCGTGCAACCAAGAGCCAGAAACACTTGGACATGTTCTCAGTGGATGCTCAAAATATGCACGCTACGGGTACATAGAGAGACACAATGCGGCTCTAAAAGTGTTATATTACCATCTGAGGCACTTCTATGGTGTTGATCTATTGCTCGTCTTGCCATGCGCCCCATGGGAACTCGAGTCCGTTTTTGAGAATGATCAGTGTAAGATCTACTGGAATTTCTCATTCTCCACCACTCAACGTATCAGTGCTACGAAGCCTGATATTGTCCTCCAAGCTCTGAAGAACAAGATCATTTACGTGATTGAATTCTCGGCACCAGCCGATGGTAATATCACGGCAAAAGAGGAAGAAAAACGGGTGAAATATCAAGCACTTCTTTTCGAGCTGAGCAGGCTCTACCAAGGCTTCAAAGTCCATCTTGTAGTTCTCATAATCGGCTGTCTTGGAGGTATGAAAGCTTCATTTATTAGCCAACTCAACAAGATTCCGGCTTGCCAGCGTCAGGCTCATTCCATCGCGAACCGGATGCAAAAGGGTGTTCTTCTGGGATCACTTCATCTGGTCCGTCAGCACTGTTCCTCATAACATTCTACAAAGATTGTTAGCTCTAAAAAAGTATCCAGAGGTGAAACCTTCATGTCCAACTGTGACGTCTGCCGCGTAAGATCATCCGCGGCTAGAGACCTGACTCCAAGGAACAGTGTTGCCCGATGTTATCTCGCGTAAATTTCCCGCTCTTGCTTACCTTCTAGGACAGAAGAAGCAGAAGCGGATGACGTACACGTTCCAGTTGCGTCGGGATTGGTTGCTTTAAGGAACCATGATCGTAGCTTCCAGAGCCTACAACTTCTCACATAATAATAATAACATATGTGAATGAGGAATTGATGCGTCTCTATTATGAAAGTGCGAAGTTTGAAACCTCACGCAAAAAAGGACAAAATTTTAGAACGAAATTTGCCGCAAAGTATCCTCAAGTAGAGAAAGTCGCACTAAGAGATCTTATCGCTAAGGTGAAAGACATCAGGACTAATCTAGTCATCTCAGAAGATCGAGCAATGGAGATTAAACAACAGGTTGATTTGGAGTGGAAAAACAACGGCAATGGACAGCAGTTAGAGGAAGCCGCGTCACACGAACAAGCAGTGGCAATTGATGTTCTTCCTCAACCTGGTGATGATCCAGCACCACCACATCCTCCGGAGGTAGATGGCCTAATACAAACAGTGCCAGAAGCAGAGGTTCAACAACCAAGGAGGCGATTAAAATGGACATACCATATGAACAGAGATGTGATGCGCTCTTATTTGTTGGCAAAGGAAAGTGGGCAAAGTGTAAGGAGAGAACATCATCGTCTCTTCTTACTTGAGTACTCAGGACTAGCCACAAGAATAAATGAGCAGAATCTAGCAGATCAAAAACGTTTAATATCTGTAAACAAATTGCTTTCGGCTGTTGAAATAGCTGCCATCGAAATGGAAGTGGAACAGCAGCTTCCTATTGATGAACTTCCATTGGAAGATGTGGATAACGAGGACTTGATTGCAGCGGAAGGCATAGGTGCTAGGGATAATGAAAATCAAGTACCGGATAGACTAGAAACACATCCGGACATTATAAACGATGATCTAAACAGCGAAGTCCCAGAAAAACTACAGCACCTTGAAAGGAAGTTTGGTCATGCTTTACTAGAGTTCAGACATGTAGAACCAACACAAAGGCATTCACTGCCCAAAATGAACATCACAAATGATCTGCGTGCACTAATGAAACACCTGAACAGCAAGGTTTTACCTATGCATTTGAACGCAACACAAAATGCGTTAGAGGTACAAACTCTTGTATACTGTGCAGCTATGGCAACCGTTAGAACGTTGGGCCGCAGAACTAGGCCTATAAATGCAGTCTTTGCCCCAAGACAGGAGCGAGATCCACCATGGAAGATCAGGTTGGATATGGTTTTCAGCAAAGTAAGGTGCAAATTGGTTCGACTAACTCACTACAAAAAAGGAAATCGAACCAGAAAGCTGATACACCATGTTATTAAAATCATCCACCCTCGATACATCGAGACATTGACACCAGCAATATTGGATGAGACTATAGACTCCCAGCGGCAGAGACTTGATGTTCTTACTGCTAGACTGCGTCGGTACAAGAAAAGTAGTGCAAGAAGGCAACAAAATCGTACCTTTCAGGCAGATGAAAGAAGGTTCTATCGTGAACTGAGTGTAAAGCAAAATAACCAACAAGACCGAAGTCCCTCAATTCGGAAACATGACTAACTATTGCTCAGATGTTTGGGGAAAAACTAACAGAAGTAATTTGGACACTGCGTGGTTCCAACTGGAGAAAGCAAGAGCAAGCAAATAATAATAAAATAAAAAAAGCAGCGGTTTTGAAAAAAAAGTAACTGGAAAGCTCCAGGTCTGGACATGGTGCACAATTTCTGGTACAAGTACCTGACTAGTGTGCATCCTGCGTTGGCACGGTGTTTTCAGAAGATCATCGAACATCCAGATCTGATGCCAGGCTTTATGCTGCAGGGTACTACGTATATGTTGCCTAAAAAACCAGACGCTCAAAATCCATCTGAATTTCGACCGATAGCCTGTCTTCCAACAATATATAAATGTCTTACAGCTATCATATCAGATAAGGTATATACTTACTGCGACGAGAATGACATCCTTACAGAAGAACAAAAAGGATGCTCTACAAACTCCTAGGCAGTAAAGATCTAGTCACCATAGACGCTGTTGCCATGATGCAAGCTCGTAAACATCAAAGGAACTTGCACATGGCATACATTGACTAAAAGCAAGCGTTTCCTTCCGTACCACTTGTCTATTTGCTTGAAGTCTTGAAATTATACAAAATTTGTCCACGCATCATTGACTTCCTAAGTCGTGCGATGATGCTTTGGAGTACAACAATCAAGTATTTTGATCATGGACAACCAAGGATAACTAGAACAATACGCATTACGACGGGTATATTCCAAGGAGACTCCTTCAGTGCATTATGGTTCTGTTTAGCGTTGAACCCACTGAGAATAACTCTAAATAGCATGTCTCATGGGTTGAGAGTACATGATGACGAGGATGGTCATCAATTGACCCATCTTCTATACATGGATGACCTGAAGCAGCTGTACGCTAGTTCGGACAAGAGACTGCAGCAAGTGATCGATGTCACAAAGCAGTTTTCCAACGATATCCATATGGAGTTTGGACTAGATAAATGCAGAACAGTGCATTTAATCAGAGGAAAATTAGGGACCGCAGAACAAGAAAACGATTTTGTAAATGATCGAGGCAATGGCTGAGGGCGAGTCATATAAATACCTGGGTATTCTTGAATCCAAGGGTATTCAGCATACGATAGTTGAGAAAAGCCTAACGACTGCCTTCACTACAAGACTCAGATTGGTTCTGAAGAGTTCTCTTAACTCGGCAAACAAGATCAGGGCAATGAACACCTATGCCATCCATGTTCTCACGTACTCCTTTGGGCTCATCAAATGGTCGAACACCGACCTCGAACGAATAAACAGAATCATCCGCGTAGACATGACGAAACACCGTATGCACCACAGTAATTCGGCGATTGAAAGGGTAGTTCTACCACGACATAGAGGGGGTAGGGGCATTGTAGATGTCAGGAAACTGTGTGAGTCACAAGTTATACAGTTGCGGGACTATTTTAACAGCAAGCGAGATGTTACGCTTTACAATACGATCTGTAAAGCGGATCTTGACTACACGCCCTTGAATTTGTCCTCAGAGGAGGCCTTGAATTTCAGGGCAGAAACCATAGAGGAATTAGAAACGCAATGGATACAGAAAGCCATCCACGGCGAACACCCCAAAACGTTAGATCAATATGAAGTGGATAGTGAAGCATCCAATATTTGGCTGAGAAAGTGATTCGGGATAGGGTTGTCAGCACCAGGAATTATCGCAAACACGTGTTACATCAAGACGTGGTTGACCGGTGCCGATTATGTGGAGATACCAACGAATCCATCGAGAACATTATTGATGGTTGTCGCGTAATGGCTCAAAGAGAATATACGCACAGACATAATGATGTGGCAGGCATTATACATCAACAACTTGCCCTAAACCTAGGACTCTTAACAGAATGGATGCCTTTCTATAGATACATTCCAATGCCCGTTTTAGAAAATGAAGATTACATCTTATATTGGGATGTGACCATCCAGTCGGATCATTACATCCGAGCCAATCGACCTGACATCGTGATGCGAGAAAAAAAGGTGGAAGAGTCTACATCATCGACATTGCTTGTCCACTTAACCGAAATTTGCAGGCAACCTATACAACCAAGATCCATAAGTATAGCGAGCTAAGGCATGAAGTAAAGGCAATATGGAGGAATGTAAAACATGCATCTATTCATCCTATTGTGATTTCGGCTACAGGCAATGTGCACGCAAGATGCAGTGAACATCTTGAACATTTAGGAGTCAGTAGGGTACTAGCGGCAGTTCAGAAGGCGGTTTTATTAAACACCTGTCGCATTGTAAGAAACTTCCTAGACCATCAGGAAGCAAGTGACTAAGTGACAATACACTATATAAGTGACCTATGGCGTGATACATGGTAGCTCTAAGAAAGCATCCAGAGGCGACTGTTGTCACCTCCAACACGCACGGCCGCTGTGTAAGGATAACAGCAGTAAAGACAAAGTGCAAACTACACCATGCTCCTAATTTTGTACCTACAATATCATCGCAAATGATTTCAAACATCGTATTAAAATAACTTATAACATCCTCATCTCATCAGTCACTTGACTTAGTCCGTGGCTATGACGAAAAACCGGGTTCATCCGCGAAAAAGTTTGAAAAAAAAAAATAACATATGTGAGTCTATTAAAAGTTACGATTATTATTATGTTTCGTCTCTCGCAATTTTTTATTGCATAGTTTCCTATTTCTAAAATAATAGAAAAAAAAAGCAAAGACAATATTTTTGATAATTATTAATAAAAAATTGATATTTGAAATGAATATTTAAATTTTAAACTAAAAATGTAATAGTTGATGCTTTAGTCAAAAAAGTTTTTTATTTTTAATTAAAAAAAATCTCATTCAACCAAAAAAGACGAATTTTTAACAAAATCCTTAGTTAGTTAGTTAGTTTTAATGCGGGTGGGAAGCCCATGGAGAGCTCCCCTGGCGCTCAAGCTATAAAGCCTATTGTGCCACACCCTTACTTATTCACTCTCAGCAGTCGAATCCAGACCTCTTGACGAAGCCCAGTATGTCGACCACCAGTATGTCATCCCTGCCACATTTCCTGCACTCTGTCGTGGGGTTATACCCCA
>CAKNYM010031605.1:0-21161 GCA_932195095.1 Andricus curvator
AAATAATTTCTTTTGAATCAGTCTCGACCCACAGACTGACCTCAATTACACCATAAAATAAAACTTTATTTCACTTGAACAGATAAGAGCAAAATCCTGTGATTTGTTTTTGGTCGGTTCAGGGTTTTAAACCTAAAATGAGCAAAACTTTTTATATTACTTCTGGTCCCTGGAATAACTAAACCTTTAAATCTGAATTTTTAAACCTTCTTATTATTTATGAAACGGAAAATATTACATTCGTCCAAAGTTTCACACCTTAGTTGTTCAACGAATCTCCACATTTTCAGTCACTGAATTCGGAAGCCGAAAAAAGGAAAAACGAGTTTGTTATGGGGCCATCCATAAATTATGTAAAAGCTTTTGATGCCTGAGTGATTGAGTGACTGAGTAACAGAGATGAAGAGAGAGCAAATGACTAAGTGAGTAATTTAAAAAGTGAAAATAATGAAGTTAGTGAGTGCGTGATCGAGTAAGTGTGTGCGTGATCAAGTAATTGAGTGAGTGTGTGAGTGATCGAGTGAGTGAGATATCAAGTGAGTGATCGAGTGAGTTAGTGAGTGAGTGGGTGGGTGTGTTTTGGGTGAGAGGGTGAATCAGGGAGACATGCAGTGTATGGATGATTGAGTGAGTGAGTGACTGAGAAAGGCAGACAGAGCATTATCTAATGTGGAACTATTATTAGTACATAATCTGCATTTATTGTTTAAGTCAGCAAATCACTGAAGAAATGGGTAGTCAGGCTTTTTGTAAATCTAATATTTAAAGGCGATAATATGTTACAAATAATTCCGTGTTTCAGTATATTGTTCAGAATTCGTCAGAGAATAAGAATCAATCATAAATTTTGACTTTGAATAATCTTTAGCCACTCTTATGGGTCCCCGAAGAAAACCCCATAAGTGACAAATTTGTATTTTACGTAATATTGCGGTTTATTGACGCTTTTTGAAAGTTTAAGAAAAATAAATAATCATTAATCGGTAATTGAAGAATACCCAGTCAATTTTTAACTAATATTCAATTGTTTAAACAATTTTAATTTGTTAAAATATTTGTTTTTTTTTCAGTTAGCTCGCGAAATGAACGTATTTTCTAGATTTTATGAGTTAGTTAATCAATAATAACAACAAAATAATTTGTTTAAATAGTTTTACAAATAGTTAAATGAATACGTATTATTTAAATAATTGTAAAATTATTTAAACAAATTATTTTGTTATTATTGATTACATAACTCATAAAGTCTAGAAAATACGTTCATTTCGCGATTTAACTGAAAAAACAAATATTTAAACAAATTAAAATTATGTAAACAATTGAATATTACTTAACAAATGACTGGGTATTCTTAAATTACCGATAGATGATTATTTATTTTTAAAAAACGTATATATTAAATCAATGGGAAACTTCATGGTCTTTGCGCCACCCCAAAATATTAACCGATTTTGCTCGAATTTGGAGATTTTTTTTGGGCATTCGAACAAAACTGAGGGGTGAGCAGAGAAATTCGAAAAAAACCCCACTAAGTATAAATAAGAACCACCCTAATCACTCACTCATTGGCTCACTCACTTTCTAACTCACTCTCTCACTAACTCATCTTATCACTCATTGACTTATTTACTCAATTATTAAATCGTGCAATTACTCATTCGTTGGCTCACTCATTCACTTATTCATTTACTCACTCACACACTCACTTATCCACTCACCTACCCACTCAACCACTGACCCAAAACACACCCACCCACTCACAGACTCACTCACCTACTCATTTACTCACTCACTTACTCACTCACTCATTGACTCACTCACTTACTAACTCACTCCCTCACTCACTTACTCATCTTATTACTCATTCACTCAATCATTAAATCGTGCAATCACTCACTTACTCACTTACTCATTGGCTCACCCACTCACTCATTCACTTATTTACTCATTAATTTACTCACTCACTCACTCACTCAATCACTCACTCACTCACTCATTCACCCCCCCCCCAAACACATACACACGCACTCCCTCACTCACCCACCTAGTCAACCACTGATCCAAAACACACCCACCCACTCACTCACTTGATCACTCACTCACTCACTTGATCACTCACTCGATCACTCACTCACTCACTCGATCACTCACTCACCCAACAACCCATCCACCCACTCACTCAACCACCCACCCACTAATTCACTGAATCACTCAATAACCTACTACCTCATTCACTCACTCCATAAATGAATCAATCAATGTTGACTCGCTAAATCACTAAATCACTCCCTCAATCAAGCCCTCACTCACTGACTTACTAACTACTCACTTCATCATTTTCACTACTTACATGACTCAGTCATTTGCTCTCTCTCTTTCCCTCTGTTACTCAGTCACTCAGTCAGATCTCTAGCGTCAAAACGGCGCATAAGATTAAGTTTTGGCCATAATATATTTTGTTCAGGATGAAAAGATGTGCCAAATGGCAAAATTTGAGTCAATCCGACGGAGAGCCATTTTCAATGTATTTAATACGGGCTCCTTTAATTACCATTTAGGACCCTGCACCAAATACAGTGAAAAAAGGTTTAGGTGGATTTTTCTGAATTCTGGATATTTTGTGGATCGTGACATCCCTGATAAAAAGTTCTTATGCCAAAAAGTCGAAAATGGACAGTTTTTCGTCTCTTATCGCATCAAAGGTCGCTTTTCGTGCCATACTCGGAGATCATGTTTTGCGTCCAAAGTCGCTTTTCTTGCATTCTAAAAGAGATATACGAACACTGGTGGACTGTTTGGCGTCACGCTTAGGGATCATGCCCAAATCGGTGCCTCACTGATATTTTGTACATTAGGACCCCCTGATCGATAATATACGTGTCTGGAGGACGAGAGAAGAATACTTTTTCGTTGGTGTTGCGTCCAAAGTCGCTTTTCTTGCATTTTAAAAGAGATAAACGAACACTGGTGGACTGTTTGGCGTCACGCTCAGGGATCATGCCCAACTCAGTGCCTCACTGATATTTTGTACATTAGGAACCCCTGATCCATAATATGCGTGTCTGAAGGTCGAAAGCAGGATACTTTTTCGTCAGTCCTATGTCCAAAGTCGCTTTTCATGTATGCTAACAGAGATATACCGACACTAGAGGACTGGTTGGCGTCACGCTCAGGGATCATCCCCAATTCTGTGCTTATTTAATATTTTGTAGTTTAGGACCCCCTGATAGATAATATACGTGTCTGAATGTCGAGAGAAGAATACTTTTTCATTGGTGTTGCGTCCAAAGCCGCTTTTTCGTTCATACTAAAGGAAACATACCGACACTCGAGGACGGTTTGGCGCTACGCTCAAGGATCATGTCCAATTCTGTGTCTCTTTGATATTATGTAATTTAGAACCCTGTGATCGATAATGTTTATGTCTGAAAGTCATATTTCGGTATTCAAGCAGGCAAGCTACGAGTCTAGCAGTTGCTACAGTCAGACAATCGCTGATGATAAGATTTCTTCCTCAAAATATAGGGCTTGATGCGATAACGAGAGAGGAATATATAGCAAGACATGTGACCGAATTCGCTAACGAATTATACAATCCAGAGCCTCATATCCGCAGAATAATTGCATATATCGACGGCACTTACAGTTACATCCATAAAAGTAGCAACTTCCGCAGTCTGAGTCAGTCCTGCTGCATTCACAAGGGCCGTCATTTAGTGAAACCTGCTTTAATTGTAGCACCAGATGGCTACATATTTGATATTCATGGACCATACTTCTCAGACTCTCGAAACAATGATGCTGCGATGCTTAACAACGAATTTCAAAGGAACGTTGACGGAATGAGAGAGTGGTTCCTAGAAGAGTCAATCTTTTTTATCGATAGAGGCTATCGAGATGCTACAGCTTTATTAGAGTATCTAGAAATTTCGTGGAAAATGCCGGCACTTCTCCAACCTGGACAGCGTCAATTCCATACAGAGGAGGCGAATGAATCACGTTTGATAACGAAGATCAGATGGATAGTGGAGGCCATGGCCACATCAAAACCATTTTCATGTTGTTCGATCACACGATTCCAGTGCAGCATGCGGGCAACCTCGGTGACTTCTATCGTATCGCTAGAGGTCTAATTAATAGGTACCATTCGCCTATTGAAGAGGTAGGAGCTAATGTTGTATTGGGTAGACAATTGTTAACTAGAGCGCGTGAAGTGAACATTTTCCAAGCACTAGCAGAAGTGGAAAATCTGCAGGCTAGAGGTGGTCAACGATGGGTTCAGCTGAATGTTCAACACGAGCATAACTTTCCTCGTCTGATATGAGCCTTCCTTCCAGACATGACAGTCGGTATGTATCAGGTCAAGTCAGCTCCTTCATATATTCAGGATAAGCTACAGAGGGAAGATCAAGAAGAGCTTCAGTTGGAAGTCATGAAATAGCAACATCGCGACATCATACCAGAGCCGGGACTGATCAGAGTTCGAGTTTATTCACGATTCATAAACGCGACTCGGCACCAACTTTGGATTGCTTACGTACCGACAGATGAGGATGAGCCTAACTGTGATAACGATTCAATCCAAGGGTATTATTGCACCTGCAAAGCGGGTGCTCGTAGTCTGGGAACTTGTGCACACGTGGCTAGCGTACATGGGATATGCATGACATCAACATAATATACGCTATCCCTCCACTCAACTCAATCACACAATACTTGTCGCTGCCAACAGACCACAAAAAAAATTCCTGCTCCAGAATAACTGCAGTGAGCGTGAGTATCGCCCGCTCAGCGTTTGGCGAGACGATATTTCACGCAAGACAGATTAGAATCTGTTACTTATACAATATTTTGTCATGAACCATTTTGATGGGGGGGGGGGGGGGTTAAAATAAGAAATAAAAAAGACCCATATAACAATGTGAAACGCATATGCGACTCACAGTGCACGCACGCATGCGGATTAATCCGCACGCGTGCGTTCACCACGGATGACAGATGCGTCCTCATATGAGACGCATATTGCTCGCACGGGTGATGGTCGCACGCGTGCGTGTGAAATGCGATCATCGTGCGACTGTACCCCGAAACCTAAAACACTATTTATATATTTAAATATCTATGTCAAATAAATAAATTGTTATTTTGGATGAACAGATTTATTAAACAGATCAATTTACATTAAAATAATGCAATTTCGAAGGTTATATTTAGCGTAGTGTAAAGGGTGTGAAGCGTGGTATAATAATTGTATAAACAGGCCATCTGCCTAAATGTGATTCAAATATCGTTTTCAAAAACTGAGCGCGCTTTTTAAACTTCTTATCTCAAATTGAAAGTATTAACATCATTATAAAATTGATTAAAATTCATTAGAAAATTAAAGATGTATTAAAGTATTCAAAAAATCAGTACTCAAAATTAGGAAAATTCGATTAAACATTAAAGTTGGGTTTCTGCAAATACTTCAACAAATTTCTAAACCGTAATTTTGAATTTTATGCAATTAAAATTACAAATTGCAGTTATAAAAAATAAAAAGTATTTCATGCGCTAGTTGAAATTAAAATTCAAAATTATAATTTTACCAACAATGTCATTTAAAAAAAACTGATTTAAAATTCATTTAAACTTAAGATTTAAAATTAGGAATTTTCAAAATATTATTTGAATACAAAATAAACATTTTTGATTAATTGGAACTGTTTAGATAGCTCAATAAAGTTTGAAATTAAGTTTTTAAATAAATAAAATACGTCGAAGATATTGAAATAGTACAGTCATGCGTTTTAGGTAGCCTATCTTCATGGAGCAAACTTTCAGAGTTCAAAATATTTTTTCTAACCACATAACTCCGATTGACTTCGTCGTTTTCTTGCCTCGAAATTTTGTTTTTTGTCGAAGTTAATTTTCCAGCTAAACAAAAGTAAGAAAGAAATTTTCTTCTTAAATAAATATATATAATTTAAAAAAAAAAGTTGAACAACCACCGCAGGGTCCCGCGGTAAATCACACCACGGCCACGTCTCACAACCGTGAGATGGGTGGTCATAGGCAACGACGAAATCACAACGACAGGCCGGCGAAACCCTCGTGTGTCTTGAGGACACGGAGCGACCCAAGGATGACAGCTTTCTGCATCCATCTCGCAAGTGCCTTGGCATATTTTTGGCACGCGGGTATGGCTTTAAGGTTACGAACCAGTGATAGTTTCGCACCTCCGAGAGCACCTATCACAAGGACAATTACTTGTACCGAATATTTTGGGTACAGTCGTTGTAGCTCTCTTTTAAGGTCTTGATACCTCTCCTCTTTTTCTTTCTCCTTTGCAGTGATGTTGTATTCGGACGGAGCCGAGAATTCGATCACGAATATAGTTCGTTTCTCGAAGTCTTGGAGAACAATGTCAGGCCTCGAGTGCGCAACGGAGACTGCTGCCCGAAAATCGTAGTTCCAGAAAATTTGGCACTTCTCGTTTCGGACAATCGACTTTATCTCCCTTGGAGCGTTCGGCAGGGCAGGGTCGCGGCCAACACCGTAAGAGCAACAAAGATGGTAATAAAGCACTCTTAGGACCGCATTATGTCTGTAGATATACGTCGTTCCCGCGTGGGTCGGACACCCTAATAGTATGTGTTCTAGGTACTCAGCGTGTGCATGACACGCTCTGCACCTATCACTGGGAACTCCTTGACATAAAATGCGCTCACGGTATGCTAAGGTGGAAATGACACCGTCCTGGCAGGCGAAAATAAAACCCTCTGTACCTGCATTAAACCCTGATCATTTGAGGAAAGAAAAAGTTTGCTCCTTCGACAAGGACTGTTTTTCTACATTTCTGTGAAAGTTTCCGTGCATTTTCTTGTCGAGTAGCTCTTGGTGAAAATTTTCAACCTCTGCTTTCTTCACTTTGGTTTTTAGAAGTGAAGCATCTAGATGAAGTAATGCACTCTCCTCACTTCTGATGTTTAAATTCAGGCCAAGGGTCTCGGCCGCTTGCTCCGCGGCTTTGTAAAGGAACGCTCCTTCGCCAATCATCTCGTGGTTCCTGACCACCTTTAGGAGAGGATCTCTGCCATTCGCAACGATGTAAGCTGTACTAAGAACAATCCGGTTATGAAGACAGTGGAGATTCAGAAGTCCGCCTTGACGGCGTGAAATATATAATCGCGAAACTGACGAATTGATATGCAAGCTTTTATGCATATGCATGATCTTACGTGTAATGACATCAAGGACCTTAAGCTCGTTCTTCGTCCATTGAACTACCCCAAACGAGTAGAGTAGAACCGGGATGGCAAGCATGTCAGTCGCAGATACCTTGTTCAACGCCGACAGATTGGACGACCAAATCTGTCGAAGAAGATGCTTGTATCTGCTTCGGAGAGATTCCTTCACTGATGTTACGTCCTGAATGCGGTTTTGAGGCACGCCCAGCTATGTATAGGTCTCTCCAGTATTAAGATGTCTGATAACACTTATATTCACAAGGTCAGGGTCCTTGGGAACGCCAGTAATCTTTCCATTCTTCAGATGAATTTTGGCCCATTTGTCCAAGCCAAAGTCCATCCCAATCTCTCCTGTGTAGTTCTTGACAATATTTATAGCAGTTTGAAGTTTGCTTTTACCAGAGGCATAGATCTTCAGGTCATCCATATAAAATACATGAATGACCTTATGCTCGCGCTGATTAGTATCGCCACAGAGGTATCCAGGAGAATTTCGTAGTGCGAGAGATAGAGGAAGAAGTGTGATGCAAAAAAGCAAAGGGCTCTTGGTATCACCTTGAAAGACGCCCCTCTGGAAGGTGACGTTGTTCGTTGTCACACGATAATTTCTAGATGAGATAGTAAATCTAGTTTTCCAAACGCTGATGGGCTGCAACGTCTTTACAGACACACCTGTCAATTAGCAGGTTCTCTCGACAACCTGCTACACCTTTTTTCGAGCCACGTTGTTGGTACATCTCTCGCCATACAGGCTCAATTCGTCGAACAATCCTGTCGTTGAGGACAGCTGTAAAGATCTTATACAGCATTTTCAAACAAGTTATTGGCCTGTAATTCTCTGGGTTGGAAAAGTTGCGTTTTTTTGGCAGGAGTATAGTGCGTCCTAACACCAGCCACTGGTGAATGGGCGTCTCCGACTTTAAATATGAGGTGAATATGCGGGTCAAATGTTGGTGTGTAAAAGTAAACTTCTGCCACCAAAAGTTCTTGATACAATCTGGTCCAGCAGCGGAAAAGTTCTTCGTGCCTCTAAGTGCTTTTTTCACCTCTTCGGCAGCGATTGATGGACATTCCTCCTCAGATATTATGAGGTTGTCGCAAAACTCCTTGAAGCGGATGATATTGTCAGTATCTTCTTTCAACTCTAGTGTTTTCGGGATCTTGTACACCTCTCTCCAAAAAGTCTCTACCTCCTTGGGCTTGGGTGGATTTTTTACAGAAACAGGGAAATCGCTGAAGAGGCGCGATGGGTCAGCGAGAAACTGTTGATTCTCCCTGATCCATCTCTCCCTATTCTGTATTCTCCTCCTTGCGTCAGATAACAGCCGTATTTTGTCAACAATATGCTGCTTGATTGTCAGCAGCTTTGACTTGTTTAGTGTGTGATTCAAGATCCTTAGTTCTTGGGCGAACTTTCGAACCCTTTCCGTAAACGGTCTACCAGATGTTATGTAGTCAATCACACATTGAACACGGGACGCATTCTGTCTTGCCTATCCAATCTTCTTGTTCAGTTGATGCAAGCGTCTTTTGGTCTTTTGATCCATCGTCCATTGATGGTCCAGAGGTCGGACTCTTGCAAGATATCTCCACGAAGGATGGCATCCATTTCAGCCAGATCTTGGGGCTTAGGAGGAACTTGCATGTTAATGTTCCTTCTTGTAATGAAATTGCGATTATCTCTAAGAAGGTGCCGGCTTTCTGCGGTTGGTCTCAATGTCGCTTCCTCATCTTCGTCTGCAGCTTCATAAAGCAGCGGTTGGGAAGCGCTCCGCGTACATATCCATTTTTCCGGAGGTTGACGGCTTGATTTCGCAAAGAGAGATGCGAAACGTGCTGAAGCTCTGGGTGTTTCTGGCACCACTGAGTGTGCATACGCGCCATAAAGCCTCGGTGAACAGGGATAATGCTGGCATCGTAGCAGTCTAACAAATCATCCTTGAGTTGATCCGTCCACTGAATGTGGGCGTTTCGCCGGTTCGTCGTCGTGTTTCCATCTAAATTATTTTTAGCACCCCGAACTCTAGGCTGATCGGCATTGTTTGCCGACCCATTGTCGGGTGCTCTGCGCGTTCGATTGTCTTGAACCGCATCTACAACATTTTGGTGTTTTGGTGGTTTCATTGTTGTTCCCACCAGCAGCTAGGGAAAGGGTTAGTCCATCCTTGTAGAGCCCCGCGTGCAAGGATAAGGCTGATACTCTGAGAGCTCGCCCGGTATCCCAGAGTCACCGTTTGAGACACCTAACCCAGGTGCCATTCGGCTTTCGGCACGGTTGTTACGCCTTCGCTTAAGAGTTATTCCTTCGGGACCATCCCTGGACCATTGTCCGCGACTGCTTATTAATTATTGTAACCATATTCAGCAGAAACCCTTGGTACAGGGACCCTCTATCCGCAACCCGAGGACGCGTTCGGTGGCTTTGTAATAGGCCCTTCGGCTTGATTCCAGAGGAATCGGAACCGAAACCGAATGGGGGCTTGTCCGACACACACAAACACAAAACACACTATTTTCATTTAAAAAGGCAGTTAAACCAAAAAATAACTGAATTATCATTGTAAACATGTGCAATATATTTTAAATTATAATTATTTATATAAAAAATGCCCAATTAACCATGGCAATTCGATACATTTTGAGCATCCAATAGATAAAAATGGTTAACACTTGTTTGTATATTGTGTAATTTATTCACTTATTGTTTGTCATTGCTTCATCGTGAGGATATCTAAAGCTACAAATTTATGCTTAGACGTATCAAGCATTGCGATATCTTAGTGCTGACATTTGTTATGATATAATTAAACTATAGTACAGTTAGTACTAGGAATCGTGCTTGTTAATAAACGGACCATCTTCACGACAGAAAAGAAAAGGAAGATATTATCAGGCTTAAACCAGCTTGTCTTTAAAACCATTATTATTAATAGTAAAGGGCAGGGACTGAAAACACTATCCAAGATAATTATTGTCAGTAAGGTAAAACAAATGTGATCGAGAATACGTTTATACTTAGGGGCTCTAAGGGAACGGAAGTTAAGCAAAAATGCATTGCTTATAAGGCTGTATATAAATAATGGCTTGTCGTACAAGAGAATATCAAGGGATACATTTTTGCGTATAAAAATAATAAGAAGAGGATATTGAAAACCCTCCCCAATATAATTATGATCAGTGAGATGAAGCTCACGTGGTAAAAATAAGGTAATATCTAGTTTATAAACGTAAAATTATGCACTTTTATAAACGCTAAACTTTATTCTTTTCAAATTGTGCCATGTCCAACCAAATTTTTCAACCCAAAATTACCAAAAGTCAAGGGCACATCATTTGTAAAATGACATTTCTCATTTTACACATGATTTGCATTGATGAGTTGCTATGCACACATGGACACAACTGGAGCAGTCTCTACCGGACAAGTGACATAATTGTCATCTGGCAATTTGTAAATTTTCCTGCGTCAATTAAAATATATGTTACAAGAAACCTGTATTATCATCGAGGTTGGTAACAACCGATCAGAGGAGATTTTTTCACATACTGTGAAACAGAAATCAATTGTAAAGATCAAGGATAACCAATACTCACTTAAGTATACTATTTTTTCAACACATAATTTTGTCAGGTTCTCGATATTCATTCTCTATACTCGTTCTTTCAATACTCGTTCCCTATGCTCATTCATTCAATACTCATTCTCCATACTAATTTTTTCAATACTCATTATCTCAATACTCAATCCGCGAAATAAGTATTTCGTCTCCTATACTCACTTTAATGCGCAACCTAATACTCAGTTGCAATAGCAATTTTTCTGTACTCAAATTATGTAAGAGTCGGTTACGTAATTTTAGATGCGTGAGCAGATTATGTGACAGTTCATATCCTAAATGTTTTGCTGGTCACTGATGATCATCAAGAGGTCAATATGGCCACTGGAAGATCATTTACGGACGCACCGTCTGTGGATTACTAAAAGAAAGGTGACGTGTTTTGTTTTGAAAAAAGGGAAGACGCGTTCCTTTCTGAGTTCCCAACACATAGTGCAGTAAATGGTCATTTTTCCGCGGTTGAAAGTGTTAAAATGGGGTCATGTTCGATATATCTGCAAAGAGTCACCTGCGAAAGAGGTTATGGAAGACCTGATAAATGTATTAATTAAAAGGAAGGTGGTACTGCAACTTGGAGCAAGCCTCATAGAGCACGTGAGGATGAGCGTGAAATACTTAAACAGATTATACCCGAATTCAGAAATTGAGGATTTGTACAAAATACTGAGTCACCGTATGCTAGCCTAGTTCTATTAATGCGTAGGAATAATGGAGATCCCAGATTAGTTATCGATTATCGAACAGTAAATAGTCAAACTGTCAGAATGCATGACCCTCCGCCAAACTTAGAAGATCACTTGGCCATGACTGGTTATCGTAAAAATTTTACTATCCTAGATTCGGTGCAGGAGCACATGCAAGTTCCTCTATCGAAAAAATCAAGGTCTAAAAAGGCTTTCATAACCCCTGACGAAACAGGCGAACTCACGCGTCAGGTCTTCGGTTTAATGAATGCTCCATTTTATGACTCTAAGCTTATGTATCGAGTACTAGGTCCTTTGAGATAAAAAAAGGTTTTATTCTACCTGAACGATATCTTGATTCAAGGTAAATCGTGGGACGATTTAAAGGCAAGATTAGTTTTCGTGTGGGAAGCCTTGTCGAATGCTGGCTTAACTATAATGAAAAAATGTTATTTTCTGATGTAAAAAGTTGTTCATCTGAGATTTGAAATTTCGTGTATGGGAATTGAACCAGGCGAGATGAAAATAAAGGCTATTCTCGAATTCCCCAAACTAACTGACGTACACAGTATGCGTCGCTTTTTAGGTTGATTGGGTTTTATTGGACGGTACGTGCCTAAATTCGCCGAAATAGCTAGCCCATTATACGACTTGTTAAAACAGAATAGGCGGTTTAGTTGGGATAGATATGAGAGAAGTGCTTTTTTGAAGTGAAACTTCTTTTGGGACGAGAGTAAATTGAAAAAAGCGACCGAACGTACGAACGGAAGTCTCTGTCTCTCTCTTACAAGTATACTTACTATACCTTCTCTCTGTAATTGCGCCTCCCTTTTGTGCAGAGATTTGCAATTGCTCTAAAGACTCCTCTACGATATCCCCACTATTCTGACGCCAAGCAAATCATGTATATGGGGCATGATTTCTGAAGTGTACCCACTTCGAAATTGAAAGTTGTCCGATCGGGCTAAAAATTGGCCCAATTGTAGTCCTATTAGATAGTACTCTTCACACGAAAAATTAATTAATTTTGATAATTATTTATCAAAGTGGAGGGGGTACAATTTTTGGGGTTTTCAAGCAAAGCCTTAGTTTCAAACGTTTGTAACTTTTGTCCTATTGCCTTAAACAAAATTTCACCATAAATATTTTCGATAGATTTTTTCACATACTTTCTGGTGGTGATAATGATTTTTGAAAAAAGTCAAAATTTGACCCGAATTTTTGAAAATCAAAAATAAATTTGACTTTTTTTCAAATAATTTTCAGAGTGGCAAATTAATTTGTCTTTGAGTAATAGAACGATACGTAAACAAGATGCCGTGATAGGGCAGCTGGCGCGCAATTTCCCCTAGTGCGCTCACGCCGAGGATCTTTCTGCAACGCTTTAGTGCCAGTTTTTCAAGTTAAGTAATATTATATGGTAATATTATGTGTCTTTCTGTTCGATTTTTTGGCGATAGTTTCAACAGTTGTTTTCTTTGCAGGCCTCTTTTGCTGTTTCTGTTTTTTGCCATTCGAGAAGATGTCGTATTTCTCACAGGACGAAAACTTCTTGAGTTGAAGTTTTTCATTTTGAGTGGGAATGAAAGCGCGATACTGTAACGTACCTGGTATCGCGACAGCTTTGTCAAATCTGGCTTTCAGTAATTCGGTGGCTAAGGCATGCTTTTCTTTGCTGCTGAAAAAAATTTCGGTTTCCTTACAGTTACTCTTTTCCCACTGAAACAAAGCATGGGGAGTGAGTATGTGATGTTTCGGAGAACATTGTAAGCTTGAACGTGCTGCTTGTCTCTTTATATTCGCTCCTATACCATCACATTCGCCCTTACTATGAGATATACCATGGAAGTGCCATTCAGCTTGGATACCAAAATCTTCTTCATGGGCTTGGAGATTAACAAAGCTACTCTTATTTTTAAAATGTTGCCCTGCACCATCAGTAAAATAGTAGATTTTCTTTGGCCTGAAATGAGTTTTCAAGTAATCTACTATTATCTTTTGATATTCGTGAACAACCACCGTGTCATGAGCTAAGTTATCAGATATGATTACGATACTTACGTGCTTGAGCTCTCCATCTTTTTTATAATAAATCGCCACAGTGAATATTGTAGCTTGGTCGTTATTCCAGTGGAATGATTGCGCTGCATTCTGAATTATGAAGGTGTAATTCTCAGTGAAATCGAAGCAAATCAAAAACTCCCCGGGCAATAAATTTTCCTTCAGGTTTTTGAAAAAAGATGATTGCTCCTTTGAAATAAAGTGATGAGTTTTTAATTTCAACAGCCTTTCACAGAAATCATCTAGGAATTCATCAGTATCCATTACCAGAGTTTTCAGACTACATCGGTCGGTCTGTAACCAAATTTCAAATCTCACTTCATTGATACAATGTTCATCAAAAGCTTTTGTGATGTTATCTTTCAAGTTCGCAGTACCTGGACAGTTTTCACACTCTCCTAAATGACAGGAACTTGAAGAGTTAGGACATACAATAGCATCCAGACAGTCGTGATAATTTGTGAGCACCATGTCAGTATCCTCTGTTAAATGTTGAATATTTATTTCATTCAACATCAACTTGACATTCTCATGATGCACGCAAACGCACACATTATGAGTGCCACTGCTTCCTGCTAGAACACAATGACGAGGTCTGAGTTTTGTGAATTTCGAAATACTGATCTTCAGGCCTACGTGTTCTGACGTAAATTTAGCATATAACTCGTTGAGATTACACAGTAGTAACCTTTTCTGAACATGTGAATGAGTTCCGTCATTATTCTTGATCGATACAAAGTCTTTCATCCCTGGCATCATTCGACTTATGTCATCGCGTTCATAAAAGATTTCCACTAGAGTTTCAGTTTCAGGAGTCAATGCTCTTCCTCTTTTTGGATTCGGAAGCGTAAGAATTCCATGCTCTGAAACTAATTTTTTGACAGTTCTTGCTTTTCGCTCTGATGTATTGAACACCTGCATCAGTTTTCATCATCCCCAAGATTTTGGCGCAAGCGAAAGAAGATGAAATTGTTCTTGAAGATCTTTAGAGGCATTGCATTTTTCGATGATTTGACCAAGTACTTCAACACCAGCTTTATGATATTTGTTTTCACACTGCAGCTTGGTGTCCAAGACATCTAAATCTTCTTCGCTGTCACATAGCTGATCTGCATCATCGTCAGAAATCATTTCAAGATTCTCAGTATCTACCTTATCTCTACCAGAAGGCTCTGCAACATCTCCTGAGTTCAAGGATGATGTTCCCGCTGAGTTGATGAGTTGGTATCTACATGAACTGCAAATTCGAGCTCCTTCTGGTAGTGCAGGCAATTTCAAACGCAAGTCCTGGGTAACACAACAGAGTTTAAGCTGAGTTGATTTATGCCTCACTTTTTGAAAAGTGATTAATACATCTACTCTTCCAAATTTTAATCACTTTTTCAGAGGGCATCGTGCAAAAAGTATTTTTTTCAAATTGAAAAAGAGATTTTTAGATAAGAATTACCAGTCACGATATTTCCAAAAATACAATTATAAGAATAATAGATAAAGGAGAATAAGAATGAGAAAATGAAGAATAAAATAAATTTGCGTACAAACCTGCTTCGATAAACTCGATTTCAGATAAAATCTGCGGGTAAGATACGAATATTAAATTCCAGTTTCTTATACTGTTAAAAATGATCTTCTCTTGCGAAAATCACAACCATCTAGTGGCAGACAGCCATCTAGTGGCAGAAGTAGGAAGTGAAAAATGCGCGGGTAAATTCAGAAGATATGTATTCTCACTTCTAATTTTTAAAGCATATTCCCAATTAATTTTACACTCACCGTAATGCAGGCCTTGTTAATTCACCCTGACAATGCAGAGAGCAGTTATTCTAGTAGCATATAATATTACTTAACTTGAAAAACTGGCACTAAAGCGTTGCACAAAGATACTCGGCGTGAGCGCACTAGGGGAAATCGCGCGCCGCCCGCCCTATCACGGCATCTTGTTTACGTATCGTTCTATTACTCAAAGACAAATTAATTTGCCACTCTGAAAATTATTTGAAAAAAAGTCAAATTTATTATTGATTTTCAAAAATTCGGGTCAAATTTTGACTTTTTTCAAAAATCATTATCACCACCAGAAAGTATGTGAAAAAATCTATCGAAAATATTTATGGTCAAATTTTGTTTAAGGCAATAGGACAAAAGTTACAAACGTTTGAAACTAAGGCTTTGCTTGAAAACCCCAAAAATTGTACCCCCTCCACTTTGATAAATAATTATCAAAATTAATTAATTTTTGGTGTGAAGAGTACTATCTAATAGGACTACAATTGGGCCAATTTTTAGCCCGATCGGACAACTTTCAATTTCGAAGTGGGTACACTTCAGAAATTATGCCCCATATGATCTCTCTCTCTGCACTCTCTTACTATGGGATCTCCCCAACTACTCCACCACTATGCAAGCTCTTTTGCATTCCTGCGTGTCCTCAATGTACGAGTGTACTCTAAATGACGCCTAACGCACCGAAAAAAATCTGTCGCGAACATGTGACCGAAGCGCATGCTCGCAGTGTGCGAAGTTCTCACACGTGCGAGTAAAATGTTCTCACATTGCGAGCATGCGCAACGGGCACTTGTTAGCAGAAGCCTCCTTTCGCCCGAATCGTACTTATTCGCCGAGATCGAGAAACTGAGTTCCACACGGACGCCAGTTCTAAAGGTCTAGCTCCGAGTCTATTACAGCATGACGACGATATGAAACTATATCCCTTTTACCTGATTATTTGCCGAATAACCGGGAGCGAGCGTAATTATTATTCGAGTAAGCTAGAACTCTCGCAATTGTCTGGGCGGCAACGCATCTTCGATCTTGATTAATATATACAGGGTGTCCCAGACTCAAGTGTCCGGACTTATACAGGGTATCCCAGACTCAAGTGTCCGGACTTATATAGCTGTATAAAAATAAAAAATTAAATAGAAAATTCCTTTTTCCAACAATCAGTTGAAGTTTTAGTTTTTTAGTTAAAAAATATTCAAGCTGGACCAATCAGGAGCCCGTATAAACAGTCGTGTGTGCGTGAGCGGGATTCCAACGCAGTGTAATCGAAGCGAGCGCAGAGGTGGGATTAGTGACGGGAGAACACTACGTTGGAATCCCACTCACGCACACACGACTGTTTATACGGCGCTCCTGATTGGACCAGCTTAAATAGTTTATAACTCAAAAACTAAAACTTCAACTGATGTTTGGAAAAGGAATTTTAGATTTATTCTTTTTAATTTTTATACGGCCATATAAGTCCGGACACTTGAGTCTGTGACACTCTGTATAAAATTTAATATTGTTACCGTTTGTCGAGCGTTAATATATTAAAATACAGAAGAGAAAGAATCACATCGTACATTGGGGTAATCTATTGTCCGAATACGAAATCTTACATCAACCGGGTGAGAAAATGTCATATGTAGATGCGTTAAGCCGTGCGCCAGAGAGTAGCCGATTTTTCTGAGTCAGGAACCACTCGGCGTGCCTGCCACCATCTTGAAAAAAATTCGCACTTTCGGAAGTCCAATTCTACCTTTTCAATTTACGGGTTGAGCACTCGTAGTTCCCACGCTTCGACGGAAACAACGAAAGATACATACCAACAAATTTTAACAATAAAATTTGTATATCTACAAAAGTTCTACAAAAAATGCCTGTTGCTCTTTTACTATGTCTTGCATCGTTTACAAGAAAAATTCGAAAATTATATTTTCAGAAAAAATTTTTTTCCTGTATTATAAAATGGTTTAGCACGCATAAAGCTGATAGGATAGAAAAAATTTGTGATTTTTGAAAAATGAATGTCAAGATTCAAATGTCCGTAACTTTGTGGACATTTTTTGTCTCAAATCGAAAATATACGTGTCGCCTAATTTCATCTAAAAAACAACATATATCTTCGCTGTGAGATTCTGCGACTTTAAGCGTAGAACCAGAATTATTGTTCGGCATAGCAGGATCCATTCTGACTGTTAAAATATTCTACTTGAGTGATAAACTTTTTGAAGAACTAGTATCATTAAGAGAAAAAGAAATTTTATGCCAATTTTGTGATTAAGAATTAATAATAGTGTACAATAAAAACAGTTTACAGATTATTAATGTAAAACTCTTGATTAAATTACATAAATTGAAATATGATTTTGAAGCTTTAAAACATTTTCAAACATAAAAAAAAACTATCTAAAGCTCCCGGAATTCAAAATTAGGTATTAAAATTTTTGTATGGAATGGGCCAAGAATTAATAAGTAATATAAAGTATATTCAATTTAGGAATTACAATGAGCTCGAATAAAATATAAAATTATATAAATAATGTAATATATAATAATATATAATATAATATTATACCATTAAACCATTTCCTTTTCGGGGTAGGCGTGACTTGCTCGGTTGGAAAATAGTAGTGTGTAGATGGGTAATATATAATAATAGATAAATAATATATGAATATAATATAATATATTATTTATTATTATTACATATTATATGGTATATTAAATATTATATTATTTAGATTATTTTATATATATATTTTTTTTTTGATTCGGTATTCGGTTTTGATTCCTTGGGAATCGAACCGAAGGGCCTATGACAAAGCCACCGAACGCGTCCTCGGGTTGCGGATAGAGGGTCCCTGTAACAAGGGTTTCTGCTGAATATGGTTACAATAATTAATAAGCAGTCGCGGACAATTGTCCAGGGATGGTCCCGAAGGAATAACTCCTAAGCGAAGGCGTAATAACCATGCCGAAAGCTGAATGGCACCTGGGTGAGGTGTCTCAAACGGTGATCCTGGGATACCGGGCGACCTCTCAGAGTATCAGCCTTATCCTTGCACGCGGGGCTCTACAAGGATGGACTAACCCTTTTCCCTAGCTGTTCGTGGGAACAACAATGACAACACCAAACATAGTTGTAGGAAGTGCGGTTCAAAACAATCGAACGCGCAGGGCTCCCGACAATGGGTCGGACAACAATGCCGACTACCCTAGAGTTGGGGGAGCCAATCAAGAAGGAGTCAATGCGATTGACCGGCGGAATCTCGTTACTTTTAGGTAGACGGATCGACTCAGGGACGACCTGCTGAAGTGCTATGATACCAGTATGGCACCTGAAAAAAAGGTTACATGGCGCGACTGCATGCTCTGTGGTGCGAGAAACACCCAGAGTTCTCGGATTTTTCGCAAAAACGTCTGCGAAACCGTGCCGAGGACCTCCGGAAAAAGGGGTTATATAAGCGGAGCGCCTACACAACCGCAGCCAGAACAAGCCGGCAACAGAGAAAGAGAGGCGACACTGAGACCAACCTCGAACAGTCATCCAATAGAGCAAGAACGATGCTTCAAGACCCGGAGAAACATCAACATTCAGGTTTCTCCCAAGCCCAAAGATCTGACTGAACTGGATGATGAGCTTCGTGGAGATTTTTCTGAAGAATCCGAGCTCTGGACTATCAATTGTAGTGTGTACAATGCAGCGAGAACTTTGGCAGATGCAAACCGTAAAATAAAACCAACGGTTGACCATAAGACCAAAGACGAATGCATCAACTTAGCACAAAGATAGGCTGGGCAAGACAGTACGCGTCCCGCATTCAGTGTGTAATTGACTACATAACATCTGGCAGGACTTTCACTGCCAAGGTTCGACAGTTCGCGCGCGAACTGCGGATCCATTATCACACAATCAACAATTCAAAGCTACTGACCATCAGGCAGCATATTGTTGACAGAATACGAGTACTATCTAACGCTAGGAAAAGTCTAGAGCGGAGAGAGAGGTGGGTCAGAGAAAATCAACAGTTTTTGTCTGACCCATCTCGACTCTTCCAAGACCCTCCAGTTACTGTCGAACATCCGCCCAAACCAGAGGAGGTCGAAGCATTTTGGAGAGAAGTCTACGAGGTCCAACATCCACTTGAAGAAGGCTCAAAGAACATAAATAGCTTCAAGGAGCTGTGCAATGCCCTCATAACAGCTGAGGAGGAATGCCCACCTATCACTGCCGAGGAGGTGAAAAACGTATTAAGAGGCGTGAAGAACTATTCCACACCGGGACCAGATGGTATCAAGACCTTCTGGTGGAAGAAGTTTGCTTCAACCCACCAGCATCTGGCCCGAATTTTCACCTTATATCTAAAATCGGAAGAGCCTATCCCAGGGTGGTTGGTGGAAGGGCGCACAGTGCTCCTGCCGAAGACGGGCAACTTAGCTGACCCTAAGAATTACAGGCCAATAACTTGTCTGAACACACTGTATAAGATCTTCACAGCTATCCTAAATGATAGGATTCTTCGGACAATTGGACCTGTGTGGCGAGAGATGTATGAACAACGTGGCTCAAAGAAAGGCGTAGCAGGATGTCGGGAGAACTTGCTCATCGATAGATGTGTCTGTAAAGACGCAGCATCCTATCAGCGACTTCTATCGATGGCCTGGATTGATTACCGGAAAGCTTTCAATTCAACCTCCCATAGACTTATCATCTGTCTGTTGGAAAGCCTAAAGGTTCATCCGCACATCGTGAGGTGCATAGAGAGATTAATGCCGCTTTGGGACACCAGATTTACTATCTCACCTGGAAAACATCGTGTGATCACTAACAGTATCACCTTTCAGAGAGGTGTGTTTCAGGGCGACACCATGAGCCCTCTCCTCTTTTGCCTCACATTATTGCCACTATCTCTCGCACTTCGCCATTCCGAAGGGTATCTCTGCGGCAAACCTGGAAACCGAAAGCATAAGGTCACTCATGTATTTTACATGGATGATCTTAAGATCTATGCTCGGAAACAAGAGAAACTACATCTAGCTCTGAAAATTGTCAAAGAGTACACTCAAGAGATTGGAATGGAATTTGGATTAGAGAAATGCGCCAAGGTTAATTTGAAGAAAGGGAAAATTAATGGCATCCCCGAAGATCCTGAGCTCGTTGACAGAAGCGCTATACGACACCTTTGCGCTGGAGAGACCTATACATACCTGGGCGTGCCACAGAGCCGCATTCAGGACGTGACATCTATAAAGGATACTCTCCGATGCAGATACAAACGTCTCATCCGGCAGATTTGGTCTTCCGAACTTTCGGCGAGAAACAAAGATTATCTGAAACGAACATGCTTGCCGTCCCGGTAGTACTCTATTCATTTGGAGTGGTTCCATGGACGAAGGGCGAGCTCAGATCCCTTGATATCGGGACGCGAAAGGTTTTGCACATAAACAAGAGCATGCACCTTAATTCTTCTGTTCCGCGACTTTACATCTCAAGCCGCCTAGGTGGTCGCGGAATACTGAATCTTGAATGTCTTCACAACAGAGTTATTCTGGGTACAGCACATATAGTTGCAAATGGACAAGACCCTCTTCTTAAAATGGTCAGGAAACACGAAGAAGTGGGCAAAGGGGCGTTTCTGTACAAAAGCAGCGGAGGAGGCTGCTGAAACACTCGGCCTTGACTTCAATATTATGGGGGAGCAAAATGCATCAAATCTTATCCATCTTGAATACTCACTCCCGAAGGCCCGGATTAAAAAAGCACAGGAGAAAAACTTCCACGAACAGCTTCTCGACAAGAGGAT
>CAKNYM010031609.1:0-10998 GCA_932195095.1 Andricus curvator
TATTATTGTTCTGATACACATTGTATATTGTCTAAAATAAATTCAATAATATTAATATACACAGTAAAAAAATGTTTAGAACCAAGCAAATGCATTTACTTGATTCCTATTTCTTAGCATCACGAAAATATTTCTTCACAGGAGTAATTTTCATTTGAACCAGACATATCTTTCAGAAATGAATTCTTTGGCCGTACTTTCTTGATTGACATGAATATTTCGTACATTCGAGGAAGTGATTTCCTTGACTCAAAGGGTATAGATTCATTGAAATCTGATTAGCCTTCAAATAATATTTATTTGATTCAGTGAATTCGATTCTTTGAATTGATCAGGAGGCATATCAATCAATTAATTTGTCCATGCTTCAATCAAATCTTTAGGTTTGTTTAAATCGAAGAAATTATTATTTAATTCAAAAAAATATAAATTGAGTTAAAAATTTATTTATTTGATATCAAGAGTTGATGCATTTATACCAATGAAGCATTAGTGATTAGTAATATTATTCTATTTAAAACAAACAAACATTTATTTCAACTAAATAATTATTTTTTCAAATTAAACATTTATTAATTTGATTGGAAGAATTTCATAAAAGTAGAATAAGGAGGAGACCATTCCAAAAAATATTTCTTACAATGAAAGAAATATTTTACTAAGATAAATGCATACACATTCAACTGAAATAATTACATATTTTATTAATGAATATTGCCGCAATTTGTTTAAATTGTATACTTGTTTGAATTAAACTAATATTCCACCGGTCGCCAATAATACTTGTGTATGCATTAGGAGGTCCCCGAGCAACCTTTTGTTTAAAAGGGAAAGAATGTTAGACTTTTCATTTGTCAATAAGAAATCATCTAGGCCAACCAGTGTCACAATTTCCTCTGAAACTGTTGCAAAAACTATATCTAGCAACAATAAAATTGCTTATGGTTCATAAACTCTCGTGCTATATTTTTATGAAAATTGTTATAAATAAAAACACTGAACGAATTAAAGACTAAAAAATTATTTTGCGTACAAAAAGTATTTCATTTCTCATTGACTGATAAATAGGCTCTAAATTATATGAATAAAAAAAATGTTTGAAAATATCATCAGACTTACAATACGCAAATTTGGAATTTTATCACAATCAGTGTTCTGAATTGAAAACTACTTAAAAATATTGTAAAAATTCATTGAGTTTATTAACCTTGGAGTAAATTTAGAAAAAAAAAATCCAAACATTTGAAAAAAATTGATGAGATTAATACGAATCTAAGATAAATTTAAACGAATTTAACGTAAATTGAAAAAGATTCTAGAGATAAGTTTTTTAAAATCCAAAGAAATTATATTAAATTAAAAGTCTTATTTGGTTCAAAGAAACGGGTTTTTGTTGCGATGAGAATTTTTGGATGGTAAATGTATTTTTTTGAAATTTTGTTTGAACTTTAAATATCAGTAATTCAAAAATATATATTTCTCAATGCAAAAGGACAATAAAAGAACAAGCTTTTTATTACTATGCACATTTTCAAACAAAAAAAAAACTTGCATTGAGAAATATAAAAAAATGATTATTATTTTGAATATAAACAATAATCTTAAAAAATACATTAAAGATTTAAAAAATTACTATTTGATTAAAATATATACTTACTATATTTTAAATAAGTGAATAATATTTATTAAAAACAATTTTTTTAATTGTTTAAGTTTAAGAATTTTCCAGTTTCGGAAATTCGACAGTGTCGCATATTTTGTAATCTCGGAAATTTTATATTTCGAATATTTTCTTTTTTTGGAATTTCACAGTGCCAGATTTTTATTTTTCCGGATTTTTCAGTCGTCCCATAAAATTAATAATTGACTAATAAAATTAGAAATAATCCTGAAAAAAGGAAATATAAAATTCACGAAGTTAAGAAATTGCCGACAGTTTAAGATTCTAGAATAATAAAATACCTCAAAGTTTATGATAATACCGAATTTGAAAATTCCCGATAAAAGAAAATTCCCGAAATAAAATTGCCACCGGAAAATTATAAAATTACTGAATCTGATCAATTAAAAAATTCTTAAATAAAAAAACGAAAAACAATGAATAAAACAAATAGATTTATTTGATAAACATTTTCTATTTTATGTATTATTTTATACTTTATTATTTATCCATCAGTAAAAATTCAATGTAGAAAGAATTTGTTCCGCATTCTCTTGATACAAGGGAATTCAGATTTGCTGATAAGGAATTTTCATGAATAAGCGCCACATTTTAGAAAACAAAATCATATTTTTAGAAAACGAAGGTGACATTATTTCTTATGGCCTTATTTTACCTTAACGCTATTTCTAATTAGTTCAATTTATTCAATGATTGTAATTATAATAATTAATGTAATAATATAATGTAATATTATTTTTATGTTAATATAATAATTATTTTAATGATTTTAAACTTAGATAAATGGGTCTTGAAGCAGAGAAAATTTCGCAAAGAGCTAAAAATGAGTCTCTTGACGTTTTTTCTATCTTTATGTTTCTTTTTAAATTTATAAAATCAGATTAATCTATTCAAAAAACCAAAGGAAATCAATTTTTAACAAACTAGTTCAATTTATAACAAGAAACATGAATTCTCTTCACAACAACATTTAAAAAAAAATAGTTAAATTCTTAACCCAATAAATGAATTTTTTACTAAAATGATGAATCTCCAACTAAAGAGTAACATTTTTAACATGGTTGTTGAATTTTTAGCAAGAAAGATGAATTTGAACCAAGAAGGAGGGAATTTTCAAAAAACAAGTTAATGAATGTTTAACCAAAATCATTCATTTCCTAACAAAAAAGTCGAATTTTCAACAAAAAATGATTAATTTTCAAGTAAAGATGTAACAGTTACATTCTCAGTTGAAAAGACTTATTTTCAACAACAACAAATTTTGTTACGCTTATGATATTAGCGAATTTGAAAATTCTTCACAACAGAAAATTCCGGAAACAAAATTGCAAACATAGAAAAATTTTCGAATGCTAAAATTCCGCACGATGCCCAATTTCTACCCATTGTTACATACGATATTTTTCATAACACAGCCGAACTCTAGTTTTGGTAACTTTTGACATTTTTGGAAATTATTGGGAATTTTGGAAATCTTCAGTAATTTTTGAAATTTCTTATTTTTTAAAGAATTTTTGTGAATAACGGCCATACCACGCTGAAAACCCCAGTTCTCGTCAGATCACTGAAGTTAAGCAGCGTTGGACGCGGTTAGTACTTGGATGGGTGACCATTCAAGAATACTGACATGAGTGCTGTTGGCACATCGTGGGTGTGGTGAGCCCATACTTGTAGTTATTTATAACTACAAGAAAAACCTAGAAACACTACCCGAATCGGGTAGTGTCACGCCTGCCCTGAAAGGGAAATGGTTTAATGGTATATATAGGT
The DNA here is from genome assembly GCA_932195095.1 of Andricus curvator. Classification (NCBI taxonomy): domain Eukaryota; kingdom Metazoa; phylum Arthropoda; class Insecta; order Hymenoptera; family Cynipidae; genus Andricus; species Andricus curvator. The sequence goes on from CAKNYM010031609.1 coordinate 3,452, forward strand.
AATTTTAGAAATTTTGGTGAATTTGTAAATGTTTTGAAATTTCGGAAGTTTCTGCTAATTTGTGGAAATTTGACGGTCATATATGGTGAGCTTCGGTTACTTTATTATAAACGATATCGAAATCATTTCTGTTTGGTTGAAAATTCCACTATTTGTTTAAAAATTGTACTAATTTTTTCAAAATTAATTTTTGTGGGTCGAGGATTCATCATTCCAGTTCAAAATTCATCCGTTAAGTGGAAAACATAACTATTTTGTTAAAAATGTATATCTTCAATTTAAAAAATTCAACTATTTTGTGGACAACTATTTGAAAATTAATCTTTTTGGCTGAGGATTCACCTATTTTTTTAAAACTTCATATTTTTCTATGCATTTTTAAAGATTTCAAGAGCATCACAATTTTCTTGAAGATTCATAGGAAAATTTTGAATATTTTTTTTTTTAATAATAAATTTGAAGTCAATATTTCAAAAGAATTCAAAAAATTTTAAAAGACTTGTTGAATTTTCGAAAACGAATCATGAAGATTTTAAGGTAAATTTTCTAGTTGGGGAAGATTTTTAGAAAACTTTTGAAAAAATCGCAATCATTTTAAACTTACATATAGAAGTTTTAAAAACATTTTTGAAATAATTTGATATTTGAAAAGATTTTAAAAAATTTAATACAAAATATAGATTGTTGATGAATTTAAAAAAAATTGCAAACGTTTTTTAAGAATTTTGAAGGGGTTCAATAGAATTGAATCTTTTTCAGTTTCCTAGAAAAATATAAAATCATTTAAAAAAAATTAATTTCATGACAATATTTTTAAACATTTGAAAGTATTTCAAAACATTATGTAAATCCAAAAAAATATCTGAGGCTATTTGTTGTTTTAAAAAATGTTTAGAATTTTTGAAAGAATTTCAAAAATAATTTAAAACTTGGAAAGAATGCCAAAAGCGTCAACAAAGAATCGGGAAGATTTTCGAGACAATTTTAGGAATAATCCGAATCAGTTTAAACTACTGCAAGTTCTAAGCTGAACAAAACATTTCCTGAAATTTTGAAAAATTCTGTAAAATAAGAAAAATTGATTCGAATTTTTCTAGATACGTTTTCGAAATATCAGCAATCTTCAAAAAATTTTAAAATTTTTTTCAAGAAACCTAGGAAAATTATATTCATATATTTTTAAAAACAAACTCAACATTAAATAAAATCGAACGTTTCAAAATAATTTTCTAAATTTTATCCTTACGTTATATTTTTGTGTAAATTAATCACCAGGTAAAATTAAAATTTTTGACCATATTCTTTTACAGTTTTAACTTTCTCATTGCAAGAAGGCTATTGAGGCCAACAAATACAAAATGTATTGTTCTTAATGTGAATAAAGTAAGGCTACAGAGATTAAATTTATAAGTGATTCTTGTTTTTTCATTTATAATATACGACGCATAGACGCTTGTAAAGTTTTGTAAATACGTCATGATTTTGTACGCGATGTGGCCTATTTTCATATAGTCATGTTGTTTTGATTTGAAAAAGAATATCAATTAAAGGCTAGAAAAAAATTTTTTCCGTATAAAGTATAACATATTTATTGAGAAATAGGTTGTAAATTTCATGAAAGAAAAACAAATTTGAAAATATTATCGGGTTTAGAATAAAATGAAAAATAAAATAAAATGAAAAAGCTAAAAAATTGTATAACGGGTGATAATAAAAAGTCTGAATAACAAAATACACATTCTTCTTATTTCAAAGATTCCCATAGTAATTTGAAAAGTATTATTTGAATTTAAAAAAAATTCAATTAATCAAAAGTCTTTGATTCAAAGAAATTTTTTTTGCTGCTATGCAAATTATTGGATATGTTGAATGTATTTTTTTTTGAAATTATCGTTTGAATATGAAATAAAAACAATTAAAATATCATTTCTCAGTGCAGAAGAACAAAACAAGAACAAGATTTTTATCACAAGAGCAATAATTTAAAAAAAACACACATTAAAAAAAGCTTGAATTGAGAAATTAAAAGAAAATTATTGTTACTTTAAATTTGAAAGATAATTTATTAAAATATTTTGAGCATTAAAAAAAATTTCTATGGTCGAAATATTCCAGTGGATTCGAGAATGGTTTAGATTCACAATTCAGTCCACTGGAAAATGTTTATTTAAATTTTTTCTTTCAAATATTTTCTTTGTCGAGATTTTTCAGTCGAAGTATACAATTCCCGAATATGAAGAATTCAAAAACTGTTATATTATAAAACAACAAATAATACGTAATAAATATTAAATTTATTTAATTAAAATATTTTTTATTTGATGTATTATTTTATATTTGATTATTTATTTATTCCAGTAACAAAAATATTCAAACGGAAACCGTTTATTTCATATTCTCTTGATGCAAGGTAATTCAGTTTCGACGATAACACATTTTCGTATATAAACACATTTTTGAAAACAACATCATATTTTTAGAAAAAGAAGTTGACATTATTTGTTATGGCCTACTTTTTATCTTTTCGCAATTTCTTATCACTTTAAATTACACAGGCCGACAAAATTTGTTCCCAAAGACCGGACTATGTGACCCCGAAGGAATTTGGTGTCCTAAAAACGAATCCGTTGTCTAAATTTTTCCTATACCTCAGGTTTTTGGGATATCCTAACCTAAATGTGCAAAAATGGCTATTTTTAGCCATATTTGAGGCAATATAACACGATCAGCAATTTTTTCTTTTCTAAAAACAGCTAAAGCCATAATTTATTAAATATTTTTATCTTCAATTTCCATTTTTGATCATCCCGAACCGATTTTTTTTCTCCGAGACATGACACACTAACCATTTCAGTTTCTCTTCGCCTTGTATTGTTTCACAATGCATTGTGGAACTGAAATGGTTAATGTGCGATATCTCGGAGAAAAAAATCGGTTCGGGATGATCAAAAATGGAAATTGAAGATAAATATATGTACTAAACGATGGCGTTAGCAGTTTTTAGAAAGAAAAAAATTGCTGATCCTGTTATATTGCCTCAAATATGGCTCAAAATAGCCATTTTTGCACTTCCAGGTTAGAATATCTCAAAAATTAATTTTTTCAGGAAAGTATATTAATTTTTTAGCAAACAGCTCAATTTTTAACTAAAATGATTTTAACGTGAATTTTTAACTTTTTTAATTCATCCTTTTGGACGAAAATTCACTTCTTAATTTGAAATTTTTACTACTTTGATACCATTTTTTTAAATTAATCCGTACATAGAATTTTTCAATCTTGAAAAAATTCTCTAAAAAATTTTAAAAATGCCCTACCTTTTTGAATTTTTATCAAAAATAGCTGTCTAACAAACCTGTCCTTCAGTTTCCGACACTGAAAAAGTGTACCAAAGGCCAATCCATTAGATTAATTCTTTCAAAAGTCATCGTGCTCACAGCCAGACCTATATACATCCATACATAAATACGTATATGCATACATGCTTGCATACAGAAATACAGACATGTATACAGACAGACACATTCGTAAAAACCTGGTTTTCGTGTTCAGAGGGTCTCAAAACGTGGACATTTGACAAAAACTGGGGGGGGGGGGGGGTCAAATTTTAAACAAATCTAATACCTTCTCTGGTAATAATGAAAAAATATGATTTTAAAAGACATACGTGAAATAATGCGGTTGTCCTTATGACAAACTTTTAACTATATATATATATATATAACAATGTAAAGAAAAGTAGAAACATAAAAATTATTGTAAAATGTTTAAATTCAAAAGTGAAATACGACTGTTCAAAGTTGAAAAGAAAACCGTAAATTGAAATTAATTTTTTGCGAGACGGCTAATATTGTGTAATAATTCTTTATTAATAAACTCAATGATTCAAAAATTTTAAATTGAAATTTTCCCGAATCTATAATAGTTTCAAATTCAAATATTAACAATGTTGTTAAAATTAACCGATTAAATCTTTCTAAATTAAAAAATTTGGTATTAAAAGACTCCTAGTAGTCAGTTTTATATCTAGTAAGTTTACATTTAAATATTGTAAATAGTTTGGTTTCGATTTTGATCAATAGACCATTTTACCTATCGGAAAGTTTACTGCGCATGTGTAATTTTTTGCTCGTTGAACGCAGTGAAAACAATTTTATTTTTAAACAATTGTGACAAATTATCGAAAAAAAAGCTTGAAGCGAAAATAAATTTCAATGAAAAAGGAAGTAAGGGTGCGTGTATGGCCATTTTGCAAGACGGCGGACAAATTGACTAATGAAAATTTCGAAAAGTTAATATAATGAAAATTAGCTGGAAAACATTTATTGCCTTCAACGGAATCCTCAAGAACACATCTCTGAAGCGGCCAAGCTGAATTTTGGAATTTACTATTTTTTTATTAATTCAGAAGCCCACAAACTGCATAGGAAGAATCATTCCTGTCACGCCTTTTTCTAAATGATGGAAATGTCTAAAAATTATGAATTTTAGGTTTTTACTGAAGTCTGATGTTACTTGTTCCAATGGCAAGTAAAAATAATTATTTTAATTGCATTATTTTGTAATTTTTCATGATTTTGTTAAAAAGTGCGGTCTCTTAGCTTAAATTTTTTAAATTCAGAGTGCAATTTGGGAAGTAAAAATTGCAAACACTGGCAAAACATAAAACAGCATTCCTTTTTGAACAAAAGTGACAGGTAATATATTTTGAATTTTTATTTGAAGAATACTTCAGGAGGTTTTCAAATAGTGTGACAGGAATGACGGCTACGTGACAGGAATGACGGTTGTATGACAAGAATGATGGTGACTGAACTGATGAGGGAGCCACACGAATATAAAGTACTAAAGTGAGGATAAAGGTAATTACGAAGATCAAAGTACACAATAGCTTAGTACAAAATGGTATTCATTCACTCTAAGAATGGCAGGCTACTACAATCTTTCGAAAATCACAAAATACAAGTAAATAGTAGCAATTTGTTCACAGCAACCTGTGAGTGAATCGGGTACCTACCTTCCTAGGTATGACTCTTAAATACTAGAACTGGAAGAGATCAGTCTCAGGACGTTTTTATGCGAAAAAGTAACATGAACATAAAGAGGAAAATCAAGGATTGCAAAATAACTCAAAAATATATAATAAATAAATAGTATATATCTAGGTACATTATAATCACGTGTGTACTTGGGCAAGACTTTTTCCAACTAGACTTCAAAGCAATCAGTCTCAAAACGTTTCCCGAGTCGAAATGTAGACCCTACTTTGAACCTGTAACTCCTACCTTAGTAGGCGCCGGGAGCAGTAACGTAGGTTCTAAATAAGGAGCGATTTCAATGTAATTTAGACCCTAATTTGACGCTAAAAGTGTCCGAAATCGGCCGTTTTTCCACGTTTACCGATTCACCTAACGGAGCGCGTTAGGATGTCTTCGATAAAAATCATTTGCACTTGTCCAATACTTTAAGGTCCAAAATCTTTTTAAATACGAAACAATTATTAGAATAATGGCTTTTTTCAAACTTTTTGTGCCGTCAAATATTTGAAACCATTTTTGAATATTCCAATATAAGTTTTTTCTGTTCTTTAGAAGTATTCATCGTTATACGCTTAACAGGAACTTGACGCTGGATATTTAAAATTGATTCTGTGTAATTTATGATTTAAACGAACACAATGTCAAAAGTGGCGAGCTTTACAGCAATATTTTTGTATCTCTTTATTAAGCAAAGACTATAAAAAACTCGTTCGGCATCATAATTAATGCAATTACACATTTTGTTTTTCATTACCAACGGCCAACGGCCATACCACGCTGAAAACCCCAGTTCTCGTCAGATCACTGAAGTTAAGCAGCGTTGGACGCGGTTAGTACTTGGATGGGTGACCATTCAAGAATACTGACATGAGTGCTGTTGGCACATCGTGGGTGTGGTGAGCCCACACTTGTAGATATTTATAACTTCAAGAAAAACCTAGAAACACTACCCGAATCGGGTAGTGTCACGCCTACCCTGAAAGGGAAATGGTTTAATGGTATATACTATATACATACTTAGTTTAAGATTCAACCTAATATTCATCAGGAAATAAGTTAGTATTAACAATAACATCACTGGTTTTATAACGAAGTGTCTAGTCGTCCCGAAATTCGAGATGGGTAGTCAATTATTTTTCATGGCTTTTCTTATTCCCCAACAAATATTATAAAAAAATTAAAACAGTGAACATTTTCTCACGGAAAGAAATGGGTTTTCCTACTAAATCAAGTGGTAAACACGTAAATGGTAATATTTATCTAAGAAAATGTTTCAGAAACTCTCAATTGTTATTGTTTAGTAACAAAAATAATTAAACAATTGGAAAAGTGGTACTGTTCCTTGGAAAAAAATGATTTTGTTTTTACGAAATCATGTTGAAAATAAATTAACCGTAATACTCTGAGAAAAATGTAAGAGCAATTCGTAAATTTAAACTATTATAATTATTAAATATATATTTCAATATATTTTTCAATTTTTTAAATTTATTTATAATATTTGTTGCTAACGATATAAAATATTTTATTCTTATAATTTGTTGTGATTCTCAATCACTTTGAAACCAATTATAAATTTATTTTTTTAAACAAATAAATATCTGCATGACTATCAATAATGCAGAATCTCATTAGTGATTTATGAAAATGTTTATAAAGACTTATTATTCGAAAATATTTAGTAATTTTCCATGATGAATATTATTCACATACAAATTTTCAGCATTTTCAGTTAAGAGAAAATATTTTTCTGTGATTGAGCATTGCAAAGAAGTATTTATTTAAATATAAATAATTTATGAAAATTTACTTGAATCTGAAACTAAATATTTTTGTTAAGATGACCAATGAGTAAATGTAACCTAAGTAACAAATAATTGTTAGTTTATTTTTATTAAGTTCATAAAACGTCAAAGTATAGTCTTCAGTTCGAACATTGTAGGATAACAAGATTCAAAGTAGGGTCGCGTGTTATAAAAATGTAGGCTCTAAATGTTCAAAGTATATTCAGAGAGGTGTTACAGCGTCAAAGTAGGGTCTTGAATAGGAAGACTGTAGCATCTAAAGATTCAAAGTAGGCTCTAATCTTTCTTTCTCTAGGACTTGAAAGTTTAAAGCAGGTGCTACAGGCTTAAATAGCATCAAAGCAGGTTCTAATGAAGAGCTTCAGGTTCAAAGTAGGGTCTAAATTTCGACTCGGGTTTCATGCAGAAACATAAATATCTATTACCCTACCCTGCAAGATTTTGCCCCTGGACAATGAATAGTTATTTCTGAAGTAATTTTTCGCGCTAAAACCGAATCCAACCTCAGAATCGCTCTATCACGCCAGGTTTTTGAAATATCCTAACCTAAAAGTGCAAAAAACACTGTTTTTTGACCTATTTGAGGTTATGTAGCTTTTTTCGCCGTGATAGCGCATTTTGAAAATTTTGCATTGATGAATTTCTCGATATTCGGAAATGCATTAAGGTCCACGCGGACATCAAACAGTCGTTTGGTTTTTTT
>CAKNYM010031609.1:11759-47403 GCA_932195095.1 Andricus curvator
TTTCTCCTTGGCTGTGACGTTTTTGTCAGCTGGTGCCGAAAATTCGATAACGAACATGGTTCGTTTCTCGAAGTCAAGGAGAACTATGTCAGGCCTCGAGTGCGCAACAGAAACAATTGTCGAGAATATGAAGTTCCAGTATATGCGGCACCTCTCATTTTCGACAATTGACTCTATTTCTCTAGGAGCGTTTAGCGGAGAGGTATTTGGGCTAATGCCATAAGAGTGACAGAGATGGTAATAAAGCACTCTTAGTGCCGCATTGTGCCTTTGGCTGTAGGTCGTTCCCGCATGAGTTGGACAACTAGATAGTATGTGTCCTAGATGCTCGGGGTGTGCATGACACGCTCTGCTGCTAACATCGGGAATGTCTTGGCTCAAAATGTGGCGACGGTATGCTAGAGTGGAAATGACACCATCTTGACATGCCAAAATGAAGCCCTCCGTGCCCGACTTCAATCCGGGTGATCTAAGGAAAGCAAACGTTAGCTCATACGACATCGACTGATCTTCCACATTTCTGTGGAAGATGCCGTGCATCCTCTTGTCGAGGATATATATATATATATATATATATATATATATATAAACTTGATAGATTACCTCTCTTGTAATTGTAGTTCCCTTCAAACATGCAGGGATTCAAGTGTACGAGTTGGGTCGCATTGAATTGGAGCCTAATGGATAGAGCTGGGTGATAACCATCCTCAGGGACTACAGCTATTTCTGCACGGTCAACCTCGCACTCAATGTACGAAAATATGAAATCTAAGCATTTTTTTTGTAATTAAATATAGAATTGTATTGAGTGAGGTTGAAAGTTGCTAAACACTCATCAAAAAGCTCAGCTTTAATATCAAAATTACAACCCTTCTGTTAGTCAGTATATTTCGGGATGTTAAAATCTCCCAGAACAATAAGCTGCGAGTTTTGCAATGAGTAAATTTTCTGCAGGGCAGTGAAAATAGACTTAGTGTTTTGATTTTTTTTTCAAATCAGGTGGTACATACAACACAACAAGATTAAGACTAAAGTTGATCGATTTTATACACACGCCTACAATATTTATATTCAAGTTTAATTCATGCATGCTTGATAGATCAATCTGAGTAGCTTTGAAGTGATTATGTAAACCAATCAGAACCCCACCACCCCTTCTATCAATTCTATCATCTCTAAAAACATTAATAGAAATAGTAAGAAAAATCTCGCCTGACAATACATCTGGTTTTGACCACGGTTACAAAAGTTACAAAATCGTTTTTTGGTTAATAAATAATTTTTTTAACTGAAATTGTATTTGTTTTCGTTTTTGATTCAAAATTATATTTTAAATTGAAAATGGATCTTTCCTAGTTAAGAATTAAACTATATATGGCGGGAAATTTAAGAATTCTGTGGAAAATTCGTCTTTTTGTGGTGGAAATTCAATCACTTGGTTTAAAGCTAAACTACTTTTAAGAAAATTCATTTTTGTTGGTTGAAGTTTCACCATTTTAGTTGAAAATTCATATTTTCGGGTTGAAAATTGAATCTTTCTGTAGAAAATTTGTCTTTTTGGTTGAAAATTCAACTATTTGGTTACAAATTTAACTAATTTTTTATCGAAAATCGAACTTTTTCGTAGAAAATTAACTTTTTTGTTGAATAAATTCTATTTCCTGCTTGCAAATTTAACTCTTTTGTAGATAATTCGTTTTTTTGGCTTCAAAATTCAACAACTTTGTTGATCACCTCGAGAGAGGTGACCAGGGCAGCCATGATTGCACATCGTGTGCCAATTGCAGTCGTGGAATGGACCTGCCACATGTTGGGTAACAGAATCCTAACAACGACTAAGGGGGATACTACTTTATGTGGAACTGTTGACTGGAGATGTCCGCAGGGAGGCGCTTGATCGCTCCTGCTGTGGTACTTGGTAGTGAATTAACTGCATTATCTACTCACGAGTCGGGGCTATCAAATTATAGGCTACGCGGACGATGTACTGGTGATCGTGCGCGGCCAGCATCTGGATGCGCCCTTTGGGTTAATGCAACAAGCACTGGGGATAGTGGATTCTTTTTGCAAGAGGCCTAGATGATCGGTCAGTACAAGTAAGAAGGACGCGGTTCTTTTCATCAGACGGTACAAGTGGGGAACCACGAGTACACTTAAATTGGGAGGACAACAAATGGGAATCAAAGAACTAGCTAAAGATCTAGGTATCATCTTAGATAAGAAGCTGTTATGGAACGAGCACCTGGAAAACAAGTGCAAAAAGCTAGTAGCAACTCTATGGCTCTCTAGGAGAGCTATAGGGAAAAGCTGGGGCATGAAGCCGGAGATACTTATGTGGATCTACACAGCGATTCTGCGACCCAGGCTAACCTATGCGGCGGTGGTCTAGTGAAGCAGGGTCGAACTGTCCACTGTGAAGCATCGACTGCAAAGTATCAGAGGACTGGTTCTAAGATGCATTACTATCGACTCGAAATCAACACCCGCGGTGGCATTGGGAGCACTAACAGGGTTCGAGCCCCTCCATCTGACCAACAAGGCCGTGGCTGCAAAGGTAGTCTGGAGATAAAATATGGTAGACGGCGGAAGGATCTCGACGGCAGTGCGGATCCCAGCCGATATTGCGAGTAGGCCGACCCTGAGCATGCTCGGGGACAAAAGGCCCATTCCTATCTCGTCGACAAGAAATATCGTGTCAGTCTATCCACGAAAGAGAAATGGGTGAACGGCGAGGACCACCTGCATAGTGATGGGAACGACTGGTTTGCAGATGGCTACAGGAACAGGGAGAAAGCGGTAGCCGGTGTTTACCGTAGAAGGAGTGGAATAGGCATCACTATCCCAATGTCTTTCTACACCACAGCGCTACAATCGGAGATTATGACAATGCTCCAGTCCGCCAACAAGGCACAGGTGTACAGCAACAGAAGAAAAATCCATATCTGCTCAGACAGCAGGCCTGTTATAATGTCCCTGAATGGAACAACGACTACGTCGCTACTAGTATGGAAGTGATCTGTAGACCAGACGTCAACCCCATTTCCGTCGGATCGACGAGGTCCATTCGATTTTTTTTTATTCTTATGTAAAATGATCTCCAGAATCCAAAACTGTGTATCAGAACTCTGGCAAATGTGCCGTTTTCGAGATATTCGCAATGAATTATTTTTTTATAAACGTTACATTAAACACTTGAAATTCGGAATTTTTGAAATTTTTTTTCTTCTCTTCTTAGATGAGCTCATGAGAAACAATTTTTGCTGTGGCATTTTTTTCGCTCTGACGAATATTTAATGCACAAAATCAATTAACGTGTAAAATAATTGACAACAAATACTTTTATCATTAACCAAAAAAGCATTTAATGAATGAAAAAAAGTAACACTGTTTCGAAAGTACCAACTGAAATACACATTTTTGTAATAAACACTGTTCTTTTAAAGTGAATAATTTGCGAAATAACAGAGCTTTTGTTATAAGTCATTTCATCGCGTTACAACAAATAGGCATTTTTCATTGAGCGAATTTGTGTTAGAGAAAAAATTACTGCAAAAAACTATACTTACCTACTGGATGAATACAAATATATCCGAAATTATCAATAAATTGTTTAATTTTATGCAAATTTGGGTGTTTGTTTAATTTTCTTACTTTGGATTGATGTAACTCTTTCGGAAAAAGCAATAAAGGTGTCAAAATTGGTTTACTTATTCTTTGAAGTTGTACTAAAATGATGATGTCCAAAATTGCGAAATTTAAATATATGGTCCTGTACAATTGTTTAACTTTTGAGCGACTATCTCTGCTTCTGCTTGTGACAGAAAGACGGATAAAAATCACGTTGCGTCCCCTTGTAAGCCTGAGCCTGACCCCAAAAACCTTTGCATACGACGAGGATCGCAGCCACGCTATTGGCCGATATGTCTTACTCACTGATTCAGTTACTGCCCGTGAGTATTAGATGTTTCCCCGCAATCACAGGGCAGTGACAAAGGATGTGAGTAGCTGTCTCATTATCCTTTCCGCACAGACGACATAGGGGACTTTTCGCAAGCCCTATCTTATGTCTGTGATATCCGAGGCTCCCATGTCCTATAAACATTTCTGTTAGGACTTTGATTTCGTTCCTACCGAACTCGAGTATTTTCCAATGCTCAGTTAGAGTCTAGCCTTGAGCCCAAAAGTGTTTTGGCCTGTCTGCAACCAGAGACCAAATCCCACTCATTCTGATGTTTCTTAGTCAGCTAAATGTTAATTTCTTTAGTGACTAACCTACTGGAAATACCTACAACTGGCTCGGGTCCAGTAAAATTTCTTCTTGCTGCCAGTTTGGCTAACCTATCCGATATCTCATTGCCCTTGATACCGTTGTGTCCAGGCATCCATAGCAGAGTAACTCAGTTTTTCGTCGCTAACATATTTAGTGCCCTGCTGTCTGAACAGATATGGATGTTTCTTTTGTTGTCATACTCTTTTGACTTGTAGCCGCTCCTGCATTCTCTTGGTTCCTGGAGCCATCTGTAAACCAGTTGTCTCCATCACTGGGCAGGTGTGCGTCGCTGTACCCCCATTCCTCCTTCGTGTATAGGCCATCTCGATACTTCTTGTCGAAGAGGTAGCGAGTGGCCATTGTGTCCCTGGGCATGTTCAGGGTCGACCTCCTCGCGATCTCAACTGGGATCTTCACTGCTCTCGAGATCCTTCTGTCATTTACCAAATTTAGTCTGCAGGCCGCCTTCGCAGCCACGGCCTTGATGGTGAGATGGAGGGGATCCAAACCTATTAGTGCCCTCAGTGCCATCGTGGGTGTCGACTTCGAGATACTAGTGAGGCCTCTCAAAATCAATCCCTTGATCCTTTCCAGTCGAGACTTCACAGTGGACAGCTCGACCCTGCTCCAACAGACCACCGCCGCATAGGTTAGCCTGTGTCGCAAGATCGCTGTGTAGATCCACATAAGTGTCTCCAGCTTTTCCCTATGGCTCCCCTATAGAGCCATAAAGTTGCTACTAGCTTCTTGCAGTTGTTTTCCAGGTTCTCGTTCCATAACAGCTTCTTATCTTTATCCTTCTGGTGAAAACAACCGCGTCTGTCTTACTCGGTTTAACAAATAGTCCAGTTTTCTTGCACCATGAATCCACTATCATCAGTGCTTGCTGCATTACTCCGAAGAGCGCATCCAGATTCTTGCCGCGCACGATCACCAGTACATTATCCGCATAGCCTATAATGTGATAGCCCCGACTCATAAGTAGATGAAGCAGTTCATCCACTACTAGGCGCCACAGCAAGGTTGATAAAACTCCTCCCTGCGGACATCCCGAGTCAATGGTTCCACATAGAGTGGCATCACCCTTAGTCGCAGTTAGATTCCTGTTGTCCAACATGTGGCACGTCCATTCCACGACTGCAATAGACACACCATGTGTAATCATGGCCGCCCTGATCACCTCTCCAGAGGTGTTATTGAAGGATCCTTCGATGTCCATAAAAGTTCCAATCGCGAGGCCATTCTCCGTTAGTTGACCTTCAATCAGGTTTACTGCTCCTCTTAGGGCCATCTCCGTCGAGTGACCAGCCCTGTAGGCGTGTTGCTCCTTGTAAAGTGGCCTACTTGGCAAGACCTTATCGCAGATATATCTATCCACAAGTGTTCCCACTGTTTTTAGTAGGAAAGATGTTAGACTGATGGGACGGTAATCCTTGGGTATGGTATAAGCAGTCGTACCTGCTTTCGGAGTAAGGACTACTATCGTACCCCTCCATGCCGCCAAGACATATCCCAACGTCAGACTAGCACTAGCAAGCCTCACTAGCGGCTCTATAATGATCTCTCCAGTCCTCTGTAAGAGGACTGGATATATTCCATCTGGGCCAGGAGACTTGTAAGGACTGAAGGACTTCAGGGCCCACCTGACCCTGGCGGATATGATAATCTCGTCGAGTAGCCGCCGTTTCGGGCCCAGTTGGGCCGTAGGCGACTTTGGTTGCCTCTGAGGTGTCGTCCTCTTTTCTCCAAACCTTGAAAAGCCTGGGAAATGTGCCTTGATCAGGTGAGCCAAGGTATCCCCGTGTGACTCTAAGTTCCCCCGCCGGGAAATTTCAGAGTGCCGAGAATAGCGTCCGGATTTCGAAAAAGCAGCGTATCCAGTCTAGCCGCCTCAGCTCCCTTCTCGATGTCTGTGCAAAAGTTGGTCCAGCTCTCTTGCTTTGCTTAAATATTGCACTCCTTTAAGCATCCCTCATCGTTGTGAATGAGGACTATAGTTCCTTTGTTTTGCTAGTACTGGGACTTCTGAACCTTTCTCTGATTTCCCTGCGAAGCTGTTCGAGTTTCAAATTCCACCAGTGTGTCTCCCCAGCCTTTCAGAATCTTGTAGGTCGACAATTACTTTCATAAGTAGCTTGGATGGCTTCTGTGAAAATTTTGGCTACCATCTTCAAGGTGTCCACGTTTTCGGATTCGAACACTATCCCTATCTGTCAGTTATCTGAGAGAGTGGGTTCATCTAAAACTCTCGCCTTTTTGATATTATCTCTAAAACTACTGGTACAGAGTGTGATGTCAATGACTTCCACCCTGACCGAGTGACGGAACGTCTGGGTGTTCCCCGTGTTAAGATTATCTAAATCAGTGGTGATTAGTTATTCCAGTAGGTCATTACCTCTTGAGTTTATGTCCGTGCTTCCCCATAAAGTATGATGGGAATTGGCATCGCATCCCAGCAGAAGAGGATAAACCCTTACCTTGCAGTATTCCACCAGTGTACATACCTCCACTGGTGCGTTGGTATCACTGTCATAGGGAAAATAAGCCGATCCTAGAACTACCCTTCCTATTTCTTTGAGATCCGTGGCTATCACCATCAGGTCTCTTGAACATAGCTCAAGCAGCGGGACAGCGTTGAATCCTTTCGCCAGTATGCAGGCCCTTAGTTTGGCCGCCTTGCGTGCCTCGCAGCCATGCTCCTCTGCAAAACTGCAGAGGCGCCTTTGCTGTGATGCAAGTTAATTTGGGTAATGGTTAGACCAGGAGCAGTCAGTCAGGTCTGCTCCCGGTATTCCTATGTGCCAACAGGCTTCGCCTGTCCCCGGCCGGCAATCCTAAAGTGGACCTGTCCAAAGTGATAGAAGGGCGTGTTGTTGAGGGCCGCAAGAGCCCTCGTCTAGAACTCAAGAATCTGCACAGCTAGGAGATGCCTGGTGCCTCCTACTGTGTCCTCTTCCTGAGGCCTATCGTGCCTGACGATTTGCCAGGACGTTGTCACAAGTGAGGGGTTGAATGCCTCCAAACGCCGGAGTACCACAGACGGGTCTTCCAGTTTACCCGGGAACCAGGCCGTAGCCCTCACCATCTTCTGGAGCAACTCAACCCAACCCACCATAGGAGGTGCACCTTCTCACGGCCTTGTCTCGACCACTGTTTTGAGTAGCCAAGCTTTAGTCGCTAGGTCGGCTGCCAAAAATACGAAGACCCCTCCCCTGCAGAAGGAGGTCACAAATTTTGGCCATTGATCTGGGGACACTCTTTCGAGCGCCCTCCAGGTAGCCAGGTAGTTCATAGGAATCCTTTCATTCATATCCATACGCATGCAGGCCGAGATCCTGTTGACCCCCATATTCCACACGTCGATACCGTGCAAAGGTTAGGGGCAAACTGAAGCTGTATACGCATAAACTTTGCACCGTGTTTACGCCTTTGGGTCACCAGCGTGCCTGTCATGTGCGCGCTGAACGCCTGCTGCCAAGTTTACTGCATCACTAATAGGTCTATTGTCATCCTCCACAAAAAAAAATTTTTAATAACTCTTCAACAAAAAAAAGAACAATAAATTAATTGGTATGACTGAATTCATAGTAATTTTCGAAATTTTTTAGATTTTTTCCCATCTTTCTATCAAACGCAGAAGCAGAGATGGGTGCTCAAAATTAAAACAATTGTACAGGTCCATATATTTAAATTTTGCAATTTTTGCTCATACCATAATTTTAGTACAACTTCAGGAATAAGTATACCAATTTTGACACCTTTATGTCTTTTTCAGAAAGAGTTACATCAATTCAAAGTGAACAAATTAAAAAATCATCCCAATTTGCATAAATTTAAACAACTTATTGATCATTTCAGATATACTTGTATTCATCAAGTAGGAAAGTACAGTTTCTTGCAAGAATTTTTTCTCCAACACTAATTCGCTCAATGAAAAATGACTACTTGTTGTAACTCGATATAATGAATTATAACAAAAGCTCTGTTATCTTGCAAATTATTAACTTCAGAGGAACAGTGTTCATTACAAAATTGTGTATTTCAGTTGGTACTTTCAAAATAGTGTTACTTTTTTTTCATTCAGAAGATACCTTTTTGGTTATTGATAAAAGTATTTGTTGTCACTTATTTTACACGATATTGACTTTGTGCAAAAAATATTCATCGAAGCGAAAAAATGCCAGAACTATTCTTTTTCATGAGCTCATCTAACAAGAGGAGAAAAAATTTTTTCAACAATTTCGAATTTTAAATGTTTTGGAGTCAGGCTTGAGCCTACAAGGGGACGCAACGTGATCACCCGAGCATCAGGGGCTCTTGTGGTCTCAACCAGAAAATAATAAGTTTTCTTGGAAAGATGGAATTTGTGAAAATAATTATGATTCTGATTTGGAACAAAAAATTTTTGAACAAAAATTCTAATTCAAATCTGAAACGAGGAATTTTCCAAATGAATTATAATTCTGACTTGGTACCGGAACTTTTATAAAATAACTATAGTTCTGAATTGAAAGAGAAAAATTTTGAAAAAATTATAATTGTGATTTGAAATAGGGAATTTTTGAAATAAAAACTATAGTTCAGACATAAAATAATGCAATTTTTCAAAAGAATTATGATTTCAACTTGGAAGAGGAAATTTTTGAGAAGAATCATAATTCTGACTTGGAATAGGGAATTTTTGAAAAAAAATCGTGAGTGGAAACGAAACATTTTTCAAAAAAGGTAACAATTTGAACTTTAAATTTTCGAAAAGAACTCCGATTTTAGCTTAGAACAGAGAATTTTTGAAAAAAAAAATGATTTAAGATCTGATATAAGGAATTTTTCGGAAGAATCACAATGTTGAATAAGAAGAAGGAATTTTCTAAAAGAATTCTGATTTTGTTTAAGAACAAAGAATATTTGAAAAACAATTATAATTCAGAGCTGTAACCAGGAATGTTTTTAATGAATTACAATAATTTTATCTCTAAATGGAAGATTTTAAAAAGAATGATCATTCTGATTAGGAACAGGAAATTTTCGATACAAAATTAAAATTCTGATTTGGTACAGGGAATTTTTTTTAAATTGCTATAATTTTAAATTGAAAGTGGGGATCTTCGAGGAAAATTATAATTCGTGGAATTTTCAAAAAGAATCATCATTCTGGTTTTAAACAGGGATTTAAAAAAATATGATTATAACTTAGATCTGAAATAATGAATTTTTCAAAAGCTGTACAATTTTGACTTCCTTTAAAAATTCGGACTTGGAACATGAAATTTTCGTACACAAATTTTAATTCTAGTCCGAAACAAGGAATTTTCAAGAAAGAATTAAAATCAAGGGGTACACAACTCCTGCAGTCGGTGTACAAAGTTCGTTGCAATCACTCTATTTTCACGTTGCAATCACTGCAACCACTTTTCAATTTCACAGTGCAATCATGCAATCGGTGTACATTGAATTTTGAAGTTAGGTACCCATCGATTATAATTCTGATCTGATACAAAGACTTTTCAAACAAAAATCTTTAGCTTTTTCCAAAAAATTAGAAGTTGATTGCGATACTTCTGAAAAGACTAGGTCACATCCAGTACGGTTTTTCATCAAGTTATTTTTCTTCAAAATTATGACAATAAATAATAATTCACACTCTCAATGTGTTTTACCTTGCTTTATTAACGTATTGTGTCTGGATTCGCCGAAAATATTTGCTTAGTTTTCAATGAATTTTAATTAACATTGTATCATTGTATTCCTTAATTTATTCTTAACATATAATTCGTTCTAATAATATTTAATTTTATTCAGGAGATTGTAATTTAATAAAATATAATGAAATTTTAATTTGTAAAATGAATATTTGGGAAGAACTTCACTACTTCCTCAATAAAGAAAATTTTCATAAAAACAGATAGGAAAGAATTGATCAGGAAATAAATATTCCATTCTTGTTTAAAATTAAATGAAAATTTGGACTTTTGTCTTACATGGAAGATAAAACTTTGAATATATTTAAAGGCTTTCAAATTGAAAATTACTTCCATGAACACGTGGGGAGAACTAAATTTGTAATTTTTCATAAACTACGTTTTATGTTAGAGATAAAGATATAAAAGAATCAATATAAAGTAATTTCAATCCCTACAATCAATTTTCTTCTTAAAAAAAAGATCTCACTTCCCATGATTTAAAAAATGTTCCAGGATTTTTATTTAGCCTAGGCTTAGTTATTTTAAGGTCCATGACTGTACATTATTTGAAGGAAAGCGGAAAAAAATTGGATTACACTGCTCCAGAAAATAATTTAATACATAATACTGATAATAATGATCAATTGGACCATTATTGTAGATTCATTATTAACATATTTCTTAACCTTCATCAAAAGGGTACCAATAATCATAATTCACGAAAATTACAACCAATTTAAAAACAGTTCGTGTCTCTATTATAATCTATTCAACTAAAAAAATGAGAGAAGAGACTTTACCCAATGCATAGTTTGATTCTTACTTTGATTTCATTTGAATTAAATAATTTTGAAAGAAAATTTAATACTTTTATAATTTAAGTTTTCAGAAAACTTTAGGGACATCAATTTGTAACACTTTAAACTTGAAATTAATACAATAATAATATTTTATTCATATTTGAGACTCCAATTGAAATATAAAATTATTAATTTCAACTCAATTTGGACCATTTTCACCAAACTGTTCTAAACTATTGAAGCTTGCAATTTGAAAAAAAACATTTTAGAACTAAGAATTCCTGCAATTATAAATTTTTCAATTTTTAGCGCTATTAATTTGAACTTGTGTAATTATTATGAAACTTCAATAATAAATTATTGAATTCGTGAAGTTTTCAATGCAATAGATACAATTTTGTACGTTTTCAATTTTAAGTTTGACAGTCTCCATGTGATTAAAATTGAAACTGTGTGGCGCACTAGTGAGAAAAACGGAAAAAGTCGATTAGCGGCATTTTTATTCAAAAAGTCACATTTTTTCAAGTGAGTCAGAAAAGTTGCAAGATCTAGCCCTCTTACTTTTTCCCAAGATTTTGCTTTTTATTATTTTACGTATAACACGCTGTTTTCTTCAAAAACTCAATTTTTTATGTTTTGACAGAATTTTGATTTAAATTAAAACTATGGTAGTTTTATTTTAAAAAAATCAGTTAAAAAATTTCTTGCGGAAAATGTTGTCCTGCAACATTTTATTTTGACCTGCTGAAAGCAAAAAAATATTACATTAGATCCGAATCGATTTCAAAACTACACTAGGCCACGCATTTTTCAAATCTTACACTTTGCGGTCAGTCATTAAGGTTCGCGCACATTAACGTGTATATATTGTCCTTTTTCAAAATTTTAGCTAATATAAAATTGTTTGATTTGGAATCTTTCTATTTAAAATCGGTCAATATATTTTTTTTTTTATTTCAAGCGCTTTCAATTTGAAATTATCAATTATTGTTTAAAAAATTTGAAAAACTCTCAATTCATAAAAACTTGTTTAATAATGGATTTTTAAATTGTTTATATTTTTAATGTGAGGAAATGAAAAACCAGGTATGTGAACACGGGTACGTCAGTAGTAAGGGGCAACTATGGCTCACCAGCCGTCATACCCCCACTCCTCGGTGTTTGCTCAGACGTCTGGCGCCTACCCCCACTCCTCGGCTGTCTGGGCCTTATCTCGCTCGACGCATCTACTTGTTTGGAGTCTATTAATAGAAGATAAGGAGGGGCGGGAGCGAGAATTTCTAAGAAATGTGTGTTGATATAAAGATTGATGCATTTTTGAAGTTCCGTATGACGCAATATTCTAAAGCTGTAGTTGGCTTCGCAGTTCTAAGCTAATACTGAGAAGAAGGATAATGTGATATGATTTTACTTCAATTTTTTGAATTAATAATTAAAGAAAGCGAGGAATATATGAGCAATGAGATACGAGTTAATTAATGTTTTCAAAGCAATCTTCAAGAATAAAAGGTATGTCTTATTTAAGACGGTGTGCGTTGTCAATAAGTGAAACACATACACAAACATATAAAGTATAACATTGTATTTTATTCAAAAATGGTTGTTATTCGCATTTAAATTTAGAATATTCAAATATTTTTATTCATAGTTATGGGGAAAACGTTGAAATCATTCCCTTTAAAAAACCTTATCTAATTTATATTATAATATTGACAAACTTATACATATACAATCCAATACAGATCAAAACTAACTCAGGCTAAAGGGAAGCATATGAATGGGGAGGTGGGCAAAGAGATGCATATGAAGGAGGAGGTGGTTGTTGGAAGGGTACGGATATAGGCGGAAGCATGGGGGCGGGTGGTTCTTCGGTAAGAGAAGAGTGAGCTCGGGTTCGGGAGTTGATAAAGACGAGTTCTGGGACGTGTTGCGCGACGAGAAAATAATCTTCGGGGCATGGTAAATCTGGTAAGGTAATATTGGTTATTGCTGTTGTTGTTCTATGGCTCGGGGTTCGGAGAGCGACTCTTGAGAGTGGACTATATCTCTGGTGTAATTATGTGTTCGCCCAAGAGCACGTCTTTGAGCCCGCTCTCCTCGATGACTAGAGAGACCTGTTGGACTCAAGCTCACTGCTGTATTTTATTTTTCCTCTTCTTCTTGTTCTACGTGTTCTGTGCCGTAATACGTGGTATCATCCTCATCGTGGAGTTGTTGGACCCTACTCTTGTTGGCCAGATGCTCTAGTGTATTAGCAGTATCCAACTCATCCATACTTGGGGAGTACCCAGTGACTGGACCATGGACTTACGGCCTGTTGCTGCTGCTTGGCCAATGATCTGTGAAATAAAAAATAAGGTCAAAATTTCTGCTATTTTTAACGAGAAATTTAATTAATTCATACCTTCTCTCTAATTCTAGGCATGCGGGGCAGAGTCGGTGTTTAGGGTGGCAAATGCCGAATATATTTAGATAAATAAATACAGTTTCTTTTCTCATATTTACACGCATTCATATCCGTAGGGTAGAGAATCATGATCCTCTATCCTACGTCTTTTCATATTGGATACCCGAAAGATTTTTTTTTCGTCACGCGTTATCACCTGACGGAATCGAGTGGTATGATTACCGCGAGAGTTTATTCTAATAGGTTCATTTTCAGAGAGTACAAGATCGCGAACAGAGTTGTAATTGATTAGTTGGGAATTATCAAAGTTCAGGGTAATACCTTTAGCTTTGCATACAGCAGACTCGCTACCATCTGCTGAACGAGCTATGTATGCATAGAATGTAGGCCCCCCTGAAACAAAGCAACGTATGTAACTTCCTTTCCAATAATCTTTTTCTAACTCGTCGGTAATGACACCTAAAAGTGAGCCTACTGGCGGAGTGTACTCATCAGGGCTACCGCGAGTGACATATATACACGAATATGTATCATAATATAAAAGACGACGATCTAACTGTTCTAAATACTCGTACACTTTTAATGGGCCTGAGAAGTGGTGTACGCTGCAATGACAACGTTTGTATTAGGTGCTGGGGTAGTGGCTTCTTCCCTGTACACCCAACAAACGTACAACATGCTTTGATTTGCAGGCATGATATCTTTGACCTCAATTTCTGGGTTAGTGAAGAGACGTAATAGTTTTTCTCGCGTGCGTATAATTTCTGTTTGCGGTAAATTATTACGTTGTCCAAACTTACCACAGAAGGAGTTAAGACACAGTTCCGCGATGGAATGCAAACCCGAATTTTTTATAATTTTATTACGATCAAGCTTAATACCCTCTGCCAATTCATATTGACGAATGTATTCGGGCTTTGATACTTCATCAATACAGTATGATGGTCAACCACTTGCCTCCTGTTTGATCTTTAGGAACATATTAATATATCCTGCGAAAAGACCTCCCTTGTGCGTGTTTGGATCATACTGTACTACTTCATATTGTCATATTTCTGAGATATCGACAATTTTGTAACCCAATTGCACAGTTTTTTTCAACTCATCGGAAACCCATGTACCTTCCAACGCATGCTGTGACTCATCTTCATGCGTACACTCGCCCTGTTCCAGAGTTTCACAGCATGTGCGGCAGAGAGAAAACATGATTTTCTCGTGTAAACGAACCGGCAAAAGAGGATGATAAAGCTTGCGTGGAGGTAAAACTGTACAAAATACTAAACCCTCGACGTTGGTCAGATCAATATCTGGACTTGTAAATTTCTTACAATCTTCTGATCGTACATATACAGTTGGGTGACCTACAGGGAATTTTCCGACTTTCGAGATGTACGGATACAGAGAACAAATATCTTTGTACTCGATGATCTCTCCTCGTCATTTAAAAATCTTTGAGATTGCTGTAAGTATTTTTGAGGCGATTGAACTCACATTCCCATATCGCTGTAAGTTCATACCCGTATCTTTTTATTTTATCCGATCGCGCACGTGTCTTTTTCGTATCGCTCATTCATGGTTTCTCCGGTATTACTAAGTATTTTATCTCTGTCAATGGGATAACAGAGCTTGCAACCATGCCAGAAACAACCATGAACTTCGGATACGCGACGAGTTCTCGCAGCTTCATCTGCAAAAAAGCCATCTACTATAGAGTCTTCTTGAAGACGATGCTCTCGAGCTCTACCAGCGTAACGAATAATAATATTAGGATTGCACTCCATGGATAAGAGCAATTCAACGCCAACTCTCGATTAGGGATCACCCCAACTATAGCCACCTCTTGGAATTATCCCAATCATATTTTCTCTTAAGAAATGCTTCCGAAAGAACCGATTGCAAGCCGATGCAATAGTGGGGGCCTCTGTGAAAGCACAAACATTTCCACACACGAGAAATATTTTACGAAATGCGATACATGCACAACGTAAAATATCTACATTGTTTTCACAGTACGAAACAAGCTCTTCCCAGAAAATAATTTGATATTCTGGATCGCCACTTTTCTCCGCGTACCAATTTGAAAATTCTTTCGAGCTTTTTTCGGCATTGTACCCAGAAAATAAAATTGTATTGGTGAAAGCGGTCCACAATAATTTTTATTTTCCGGGGTATTAAAAAGATGTGGAAACGTTCCTTTCTTTTCGCCTATTTCCACTAATCCAAATGATGCCGGTAATGCGCTGAGATGTAATTGAAAATAGTTTACACTATCAATGAAAGTGGTGTGCTCTACTCTCATTGAAATTATTTTGGTACCCGATAAAATTAAATCTGGATCTGTTTTATAGCATTTTTTTATGCTCAGTTAAATGTTTCAAGATGAATTGAGCATCAAAAGATTTGGCATTATGAGCTATACAGATAATTTGTTTAAATTGAACAATCGGACGAAGCGCAAAGTATACGAAATCACGTACGGGATTGTCACCAGCAAAGACAAATTCACGAATCCACCCGCAGTGCTCGCACGGTTTCTTAATGTCCTGTTCAGCGATACACCACGAGCAGACTTGTTGAGCTACACAGAGATTAACCTCATGCTCATTAATGGAGTCGTCTCCGTCGAGCGTTTCATTTTTCCGCGTTTCAAAATCGTAAAATATAAATAAAACGGGGTTCTTCGCGTCATTAACACCAGTGTCAACACGTGTATGTGACATATAACAATCGTGATTATACTCACGTTCGCAGCCACATGTCCTACAGTAAGAAACACAACATTTATGATTTTTATATTTTGATAGATCTACCAAATGCGAGTTTCCATCACATTATCGTGATACTGCACAAACGCTTTTTGTGGAGGAATACGAATTTCTTTTTTTATGGCGATTGAAAAAATCGTCACTAAAAAAGAGACGCAAGCATTTTTCACACTTTCGTCCTATGGTGTATGCTTCATCGGGGCTTTTCTTACATTCCGGCTGCGATAAACATGCCCCACATTTTTTCGACCACCTGTGGTCATTTATCTTTTTATAACCCTTCTTACAAGGTATGCAAAACTTTCGAGTTCAAGCCGCAGCAGTCAAATTCAAAATTGTCTGAAAATGACGAGTGTCGCTATCATACAAAAGATGCACATTATGTGTAGGGGTTAGACCTGCTTCGATAAAATATCGTGTGCCATTGAAAAAAGGTGGGTAGGCGTCGCCGCCGAAAGTTTAAAGATCAAAAACGATAATAGCAATTTGTTCACGGATAAGATATTGTTGAAATTTATCAATTT
The DNA here is from genome assembly GCA_932195095.1 of Andricus curvator. Classification (NCBI taxonomy): domain Eukaryota; kingdom Metazoa; phylum Arthropoda; class Insecta; order Hymenoptera; family Cynipidae; genus Andricus; species Andricus curvator. The sequence goes on from CAKNYM010031609.1 coordinate 28,207, forward strand.
AATTTTTTTTTAAATATAATAAATCCCATCCTTCCAACGGTATTTCCACAAGTGCATTGCGTGCCAGCTTTCGTGCCAATACCGTCTTCAGGATGGAATTTTGTCTGCGAACAGCATGCCATTTTGAATTTTTTTCCCCGTTTCTTAACTGACCGCGTTCGCTATACATTTTACCTTGAAACAATCGCGCGAGGGGCATAAGGTTTTAATAAACTAAATAATAACTAATAAATTCGGTTACAGTACCATCTAAGGCAAAACGCGGATAATACTTATGTTTTTTATTTGTAATAAAAAATTTTGAGTTCATCGGCATTTCACCACCCTCATTTGAAACACTACTCTGATCACGTAGTACTTCTTGGTCCTCAGCCATGGTGGCAAGATTTCCATCATCATCAGATTCGTGATCGTCACTTTGATTTGAGCGCTGCATCTTTCGTCCTCCCCCTCACTGAATATACGCACTCGTGGAGGATTTGGGTTCTACGTGTAAAACACGTAATTTAAAAATATTACTCTTAATTGAAAAATCTTAGACAATTTTCAGTATTTAAAAAAAATCCTATCAGATTTACTTACGAACACTAAGAATTAGAATTTATTTTTCGGTCTCACTTTTGTAAATATTATTTATATTCAAATAAACTAATACTTTTATATTATTTATAAAACAAGTAAACCAGGAATCGCAAAACTAAATCGATTTAATAACAGCGAGACAATTTCGACACTTTTCTAAATTGATAATATTATATTAATTGTCAAGTTAATCATGTAATAACAATTCATTTAATAATAAAACGAAATTAGATTCTTAATTGAATTAAAATAATGAAATTCAATTAAATTAATAATGAATGTTATAAATGAATAATAACCGAATATTAATCATTGATTATTATTAATTATTGAATAATTGTTATTGCTTATTAATTAATTATCATGATTTATTAATTAATTATTATTAATAATCAATTATGTATTGATAATTATTATTGTATGTATGTATGTATATTTAATCTCTCCCTTTTACGGGTTTGAGGTCCTCCGCTCCCTGTACATATATTTACATTCCATCCTTAATCTAACTTAACCGCTGCTTATATTCTAATGCTTCGCCTTACTTAAAATAACAATACTCTTACTACTAATAATTCTTAAACTTTAAAATGAGCGATATTCCAGGGCTTCCGTTTCCTCTTACCATAAAATACATTTTCAACGATTTCAAACGTTTACTTTTTGCTATTTCATTTCCTTTAATAGGATTACCCGTTTGTCTCTATCTTGTTCTCTTGCCTTCTCTTATTTCTTCCAATTTCTTCATCCACGTCACTCCCTGTCCATTACCATCCAAAATCCATCTCACACACTCATCCACATTCAACTGTCCATCTTCCTCTCCTGTACACCTCTCTAACACATGTGCCCATGACTCCATTTCGTATCCACATACTCTGCACAGATTGTGCTCTTCAGCCATCCAATATCTACAAGCTCTCACTCCTTCTCCCATTCTAAACCGTACCACCCTATTCCATTTGTCTTCCTTTTTTATTTTTTGCAAATATTCTGGTTCCATTAACCCTTTGACCATCATATACCATCTATTGTACCTCGAGTCCATAATCTTTCTCCATCTCTCTTCTCCTTGTCTTACTAATAACTCTAATTCTATGCTCTGCCACTCCTGAACCCCTTCTTGTATATCACAAACCCTCCTCATTTTTTTCCTTTCTTGCTCCCATTTCGAATTTCCCAAATTGCCTCTCGTCTCCTTGTTCCGAACTTCGTCCAAGCATACTTGTGCTATTCTGCTCCCCTCTCCCCTTTTCAACTTCTCTTCAAACCTCCAGGCTCTCTTAATTTGTCTAGTTACCATTTTTTCCCTTCCTAATTCTTCCCTTAACATATAACCTGGGCAATTCCAACTAACCCCCATTACCCATCTCAGAAATCTCTCATGCATGCTTTCCACTTTCCTATGTTCCTTCCATCCCCAGACGTCCACTCCATAACACATCACCGCCCAAACCAACGCATCAAACAACCAAACCCTCATTCTCCAGTCGTCATTGAACCTTCTCTTTCCTATACCCCATACTTGCCCCATTACTTTGCTCGCACACTCGATTCTTTTCCTCACCTGCACCTCGATTCCCCCTCCTGCTTCAAACCAGAAAGCTAAATAACAGAATTCCTCCACACTTTCCACTGTTTGTCCGTTCATCTTCCAAACGTAAGCTATTTTGGTCTTTCTAGTTCTGAAGCACATCACCTTGGTCTTCCCTACGTTCACCGTCAGTTCTTTTGTTCCCACATACTCTTCGAAAATTCTCATCATTAGGTTCATCCCTTTCTCATCTTCTGCTAACAGCACTACGTCGTCTGCGTATGCTAGAGAGTATAGTTTGCTATTACCCAAAATCGTTCCCCCTTTGCCTTTCTCCTTTAGCTTCTCCTCTAAGTCTGCCAGCAGCATATTAAAGAGTAGCGGACTCAACGGGCACCCTTGCCTTAGACCTCTTCCTGTCCAGAACACCGCCCCTTTTTTCCCCCCTATCTTCACCCTAAACCTGGTTTCAGTAAAAATTTCCTTTATCCTCTCCACTAACCCTTCTTCTATTCCCCTCTCTTTCAATGCCTGCCACAGCACTTTTCTATTCACTGAGTCAAAGGCTGCTTTAAAGTCTACGAACAAGGCGACTAATTTCCCTCTTTTCCTCCCTAAATTTCTGTTCACCACGTAGTTGAGTACGTAAATGTTATCTATTGTCCCCATCCCTTTTCTAAATCCCGTCTGATTGTGTGGGATACTTTGTTTCTCTTCTATCTGGCTCTCTAACCTTTTTCTTAGAATTTCTGCGTATATTTTATAACTCACTGGCATGAGAGTGATCCCTCTGTACTCCTCTACCTTCTTGCCCTCCCCTTTCTTGACAAGCGGTACCACCAGCCCTGTTATCCACTGCTCCGGGCACCCTTCTCCTTACCAGACCTTGTTGCAGATCTTCCAGATCCCTTCCCTAACCCCTTCTCCCCCATACTTTATCGCTTCGTTCTCCATACCATCCTCTCCTGTAGCCTTGTTTCGTTTTAATCTATCTATCGCCTCACCCACTTCTTCTCTTGTTATTCCGTTCCCTTCATCCATTTCTCCTTGAACTATCCTTCTATTTTCCCCTTTGATCCTCTTTTGTTCTCCCCCTAACAGACCCCTGAAATAATCCGTCCACTCATCCATTTCTATTTCTTCATTCACGCCCTTACTTCCTCCTCTTTCCCTATTTATCACATCCCAGACCCTACCTTCTTTGATCGCTTTTTCTACTTCTTCCTTATATTTTTCTATTCCCCTTTGCTTTTTCCTTTCCAGCAACCTCTCATGTTCTCTTTTTTTCCTGTTGTACTCCGCCTTCTCCATTTCTCCTTTCCTCCATTTTCTTACACACTCTTTCATTATCTCTTTGCTCTCCCTGCATTCCTCGTCCCACCAGCCTCTCTTTCCCTCTTCTCTTCCTTCTTTTGTACCTATCTCATCCCTTACCTTCTCAATCGACCCTTTCAACCTTTCAATTAACGAGTCTACTCCCTCCTCTTTTTCATACCTAACATTCTCATTTTCCATGTTTTGTTTAAACTCTTTTAATTTATATTCCCCCCAGACTCCCATTTTCGTGTTAATTTCTCCCCCTCTTTCCTTTCTCCCTCTGCCACGCTTTCGGACGCCACCTTTCAGTGTTGCTATTACTGTAGCTAGTACTGTCAACTCTTTTTCCCTTTTTCCTTATTTCTTCTAATTCTTCGTCCCAAAACCATTCCTCCCCATTTATCCATAATCTGTCTCTCCCTATTCATACCATGCGCCCTTTTTCCTCTCGATTCATGCCTTTTGCTCTATTTGCCATCTCCTTTTCCTCTCCCTCCATGTCAGATCCTCTTCAATTCTTTCCCTTCTTCCTCTCAATAATTTTTTTCCCTTCATAATTTTCTTTTTCTCCTCCTCACTCCCTATTTTCTCTAGAAACATTCCTTCTTTTACTTACTTCGTCCATCCTATTCTCTTAACTCCCTCTACCCTTACCTGAAATCCAACATCTTTCAAAATATTTTTGATTTCCGCTTCCCCTGTTTCACTCTCCACTTTCAATCCCTTAACTACTATGTTATTTTTCCTCTTCATCCTTTCTTCCCCTTCCAATCTTCTTTCAATCTCACTCAGTCTTTTCTTCAATCTTTCATTCTCATTTTGCAAGTTATCACTCCCTTTTACTATATCCGCATTCTGTGTTTCCTTCCCCATATGCTCATTCCTGATTTCTAAGTTACTTATACGTTCTTCCAACTGTTTTATCTGACTATTTCTCTGTTCGTCCACCTCTCTCTGTCTATTCTCTATGCTCTCTAGTTTACCCCATACCTTGTCTTTCTCCTCTCTCCAGAGTTTATCCCACTCTTCCCACTTTTCTCTTACTTTTCTCACTTCCCCCCTTACGTCTTTCCCCTGCCTATTCATATCCCTATTCATATCATCCAGTCTCTTCCTTGTTTCCTCTCTGAACCATTTTATGAGGGCTGCTAAATTCTCAAACATCCCCCCATCCCCCCTATCTCTGTCTGGTGTGTTTCGTTTATTCCTAATTTTCTTGTTATCATTGTCTCTTTCTCAATCATCGTCCCCTTCATCTCTTTTTCTTTTTTCTTCCCCTTCACTACTGGTCGCGCTCACTTTATTTCGCCATTCGTCTAGACTCCTGTTCGATCCCGCGCTGCCAAGCCTGTTAAGGCGCTGTAGGTTAGAGGGTCTCCCGGGTTGTGTCTCGTGCCTGTATCCCTTCTCTCTGCCGCCCCTCCCTGGTCGGCGTCTGTAACGTCTCTCCGCTACTGTCGCCTTCCCCCTACTCCCCACCAACCGCGCCATCATCATTGTCACCTGATATTTCGGCTACCTGTTCTACGCGATCGTCTATTGACTGTCGCCCTCTGGCGCCCTTTTTTGGACTTCGATACGTCGGCATCCTACCTTACCTAGTGATCTGCGACGTTTCCCGCTCTTCACTCACCTTCCTCTTGCCCCCCTTGCTCAGAAACCATTTTCTCTGCTCCTAACCTCAAAAAAATTTGCACTCTTCAATTTTCACTTCACACAACTTTCTTTCACCCTTTACACCTTTGCCTTCACTCACCCTTCTTCCTTTACCCCTGATCTCCGCACTCACTGCCCTTTTTGCACCCACACACGCTTATTCCCTTCACCAAAGCCAAAAAACTGACACTTGAAACAAAAGCGTTCTCTCACGATCGGTACTGGAAACGGAAGCCTATTGATAATTATTATTAATTTATTAATCATCATTAATTATTAATCGATTATCATTGATTATTAATCAAGAAATATTTATGAATAATTATTATTAATTAATTATTATTAATTATCAATAATTATTATTAAATTATCCTTAATTATTAATTATTAATGATTGATTATTGAAATAATTATCAATTATTAATCATTATTATTGAATAATTATTGGAATAATCGTTAATTATTAATTAAATATAATATTAATATTATTATTGTTATAAGACGACATAATCGGACACATTTCGGTCGATCATGTATATAATTTTACATTTCACTTTTATTATTAACATGCTATTGTCTTTGTTGTCGAATTTATGTCATTCGTCAAAGCTAGGTTAAAGCTAGTTTTGAAATACGACGCGAAACGGACAACATAAACAATTACATGTGAAAAATAGGAAGTGTAATGTAAAAGCACATACACACACATAATCACCCGTTAAAATGAAGCAAATTTTTTTTCAGCAAAGATTTTTTTTTAGTTAAAGTTTTTAAAAACAGAAGGAATAGCAAGCGAAGTTACTTCTAGCGTGGATCTAGAGAAACTGTGCTTTTGAGGTTGTGTAGGGTGGTTATATCAAAGTACCAAATGTAGATGGTGTGGGAGGGGAAAAATTAGGCGTTTACTAGGACTACCTATCATCATGAAGAAAATTCCGAAATAGTGGGAGATGTAGACAATTTATGCATTTTGAGAAATCCTATTGGAAAAATGGTGATCTGCCCAATCAGATGCTTTGCCATACCTCCAATTTTCATGGGAACCATCGTCAAAATTTACCCATAAGTGATAAAATCTCAAAATATAGATAAAAGTATTAGACAACAGCCAGCCTGGCGAATATTTGAGGAAACTATATACTCTTAGTCCAGACGCCAACCCCATTTCCGTCGGATCGACGAGGTCCATTCGATTTTTTCCTTGATTCTTATGTAAAATGATCTCCAGAATCCAAAACTGTGTAGCAGAACTCTGGCAAATGTGCCGTTCTCGATATATTCGCAATTAATTATTTTTTTATAAAGGTTACAATAAACATTTAAAATTTGAAATTTTTGAAATTTTGTTTTCTTCTCTTGTTAGATAAGCTCATGAGAAACAATAGTTGTTGTGGCATCTTTTCGCTCCGATGAATATTTAATGTATATCTGAAATGATCAATAAATTGTTTAAATTTATGCAAATTGGGATGATTATTTAATGTGTACTTTGAATTGATGTAACTCTTTCTGAAAGAGACATAAAGGTGTCAAAGTTGGTATACTTATTTTTTGAAGTTGTACTAAAATTATGGTATGCGCAAAAATTTCAAAATTTAAATATATGGACCTGTACAATTGTTTTAATTTTGAGCACCCATCTCTGCTTCTGCGTTTGATAGAAAGACGGGAAAAAAACTAAAAAATTTCAGAAATTACTACGAATTCAGTCATACCAATTAATTTATTGTTTTTTTATTCGTTGAAGAGTTATTAAAATGTATTTTTTTGGGCAGGATGACAATAGACCTATTAGTAATGCAGTAAACTTGGCAGCAGGCGGTTGTAGGCACTGCGCATTAATAACTCTTCAACCAATAAAAGAATAACAATTTTATTGGTATGACTGCAGAAGCAGAGATAGTCGCTCAACATTTAAACAATTGTACAGGTCCATATATTTAAATTTTGAAATTTTGGACCACATCATCATTTTAGTACAACTTCAAACAATATAAGCACACCAATTTTGACACCTTTATTACTTTTTCCGAAAGAGTTACATCAATTCAAAGCGAGCAATTTAAACAATCATCCCAATTTGCATAAAATTAAACAATTCATTGATCATTTCAGATATACTTGTATTTATCAAGTAGGTAAGTATAGTTTTTCGTAGGAATTTGTTCTCTAACACAAATTCGCTCAATGCAAAATGACTATTTGTTGTAACGCGATAAAATTACTTATAACAAAACCTCTGTTATCTTGCAAGTTAATAACTTTAGAAAAACAGTATGAATTACAAAAATGTTTATTTCAGTTATTACTTTCAAAACAGTGTTACTTTTTTCTCATTCAATAAATACTTTTTTGGTTATTGATAAAAGTATTTGTTGTCACTTATTTCACACGTTAATTGATTTTGTGCATTAAATATTCGTCAGAGCGAAAAAATGCCACAACAACTATTGTTTATCATGAGCTTATCTAACAATACAAGAAAAAAAATTTCAAAAATTTCAAATTTTAAATGTTTAATGTAACGTTTATAAAAAAAAATTAATTGCGAATATCTCGAGAACGGCACATTTGCCAGAGTTCTGCTACACAGTTTTGGATTCTGGAGATCATTTTACATAAGAATCAAGAAAAAAATCGAATGGACCTCGTCGATCCGACGAAAATGGGGTTGGCGTCTGGACTATCTGTAAATAGCTAGCAATCTTTATTACGGTCGCCTCGCATAATATAACACAAGCATTATGATCATCATCATCGAGGTGGTCGACTAGACCAGTGGTCGGCACGCTTTTTCCCAGGGCAGGCTACCTTGACCGGCCTGTGCACAAAAGAACCCTGCTGGAGAAAGCTCACCCATACTGAAGTCCGTGAATAGAACGAAAAGTAGCAGAAAAAATTAGGCCGGGACGGTCCTGACCATACCTGAAAAGTGATCAAAAAGTTTGCCGACCACTGGACTAGACGGCAGTCTGGCCCAGCTTCGTACGACAGGTACCTAGAGACACGGATTAACAGTCTCGCTATACAATTCGAGGCGTGCTTGCCATAAATATTCAGACACAGAATCCTTGATTGAGTTTGTACACGAAGGATAATATCCTGAGTGTTTTGCAGCAGTTGTATATTGAATTTAGACATTTTTAAAACGATCCAGTATTATCTGAATAGCTAACAAACATTTACACGACCATCACTGCGTTGTAAAAGTTTTTCTACAGAATGTCTCGCTTCACAGTATCGCCGTCCTCTTCTTTACCTGTATTATATTGTTATTAAGGATAACAATCTCTTTCGTTCAATATTTTAGAAAATGCATTCCTTTCGGAAATTATGGAAATCTTTTTAAAATAGCTTTCATTGATATTATTTTAATAAATCGTATATTTTAACCATTTGTTTTTAGCGTTAATTGTGGGGGCTCATGCGCAGTGTCACGCTATATTTTTCCCTATTCACACGTATTAATTTATTAATTATGTTATTTTACTATAAATGATGAACAATAGTAAATTATATATCAGTATATAAAATGGACCCTCGGTGGCAACATCCTTTCACTTCTATGGTTTGTGGTCCAAGTGGATGCGGGAAAACTTGTTTTGTCAAAAAATTCTTAAGCTACATCGATTTCTTGTGTGATACACATTTTGAACGTATTCTTTTTCACTATTCAGAATGGCAGTCGAGTTATTCTGAATACGGTAAAACAATAGAATTTCGAGAAGGATTACCGCAACCAGCTGATTATTCTAACGATAATGACCGTCCTAAGCTCATAATTATCGATGATCTTATGCGTGAATCTTCAAACAATACAATTGTAGATCTTTTCACTAAAGGTAGTCACCACAAAAATCTTAGTGTTATCTTTATCTCGCAAAATTTATATCATCAGGGACATGGGCAAAGGGATATATCACTCAATTTAAAACAGTCTACACCCGATAATTGTCGTTTTAGAACAAATATTTTTCCAACTGATGGGTTTTCATATGTGTACATACCTGTCAAAAATATAAAAGGAGGTGCTCGAGTTGAACAGATACCAGTTGTACATCTGTAATGGCGTCGAGTGCACGTGAATACATTAGTGAAAAAAAGACAGCAGCATTGCATGCACTCTGGCGCCTCGATCTTAATCAACGAAAAGCGATTTTGAGCACAGCTAATGCAAAACTAGTAAAATGTATATGCGAGTGCGTTCGCAAGTATGAGAGCGCCTAGGGTGCGCGACTGTTGGATCTCGCGCTTCGCGATCGATCATATATTTATATCGCGCTTCGCGCTCGATTATGTATTAACCTCGCGCTACGCGTTCGGGCGTATTTACATCGCGCTTTACGCTCGGTTCCTCTAGATTTTTGAACTTCGTGTTCGACTTTGATGAAAAGAAAAAGTTTGTTTGCAAATATTATAAAATTATCAAAACCTCTACATATGAAGTGATTGTTAAATTTTTAGGAAGCGAGCAACACCTGGCAGCACGGGGTCGGCTAAATCTCAAGGGAGGAAAAAAAGTAGTAATCACTGGCAAACTTTGTTTCTTAAACCATGCAATTGTTAGAAGACATTTATTTCGATTCAGCCAATGAAGCCTCTTACGCTGGCATTGAGAAACTCGCAAAAGCTGTGCGTAAAAGAGTCTCACGTGCAAATATGGCCGAGTAGTTAAAATCTCAAGATTCATATAATCTACACGTACCTATTCATCGACGTTTCAGAAGAATAAATTACGATATATCAAATATAGATGATTTATGGGAAGCAGGTTTAGTTGATTTGAAGCATTTAAAAGATTCCAACGATGGATACTTGTATCTACTGGTGGTGATTGACGTGCTAAGTGAATACGTTTGGGTTGAGCCTCTTGAAGATAAATCTATGAATGAAGTGAGAAGGGCTTTTGAGTGTATTCTCAAGAAAAGTGGAGAGCGAGCTCCCGTCTGCCTTCAGAGCGATAGAGGAAAAGAATTTCTCGGCGTAGGTTTTCAAAACTTTTTATCAAAACGGGGTATAAAAATTTCGTGCTGTACGTGATCCAAAAGTTAAGGCTGCTGTAGTCGAACGATTTAATCGCACACTGAAAGAACGTATGTGGCGCTATTTCACTCATAGTAATACTCATTGTTACGTTGATGTTTTACAACAACTTGTACACGGCTATAATAACGCGCGACATTCCAGTATAGGAATGCGACCATCAGAGGTGACTTTGGAAAACGCAGCACACGCCCGATTAAATATTCAAAGAAAGTACGGTAGAAAAGCCATGCGTGGTAAAAAGCATAAATATAAGGTCTCTGATTACGTACGAATCAGTAGAGAGAGAGAGAGAGAGAGAGAGAGAGAGAGACGTCTTTGCGAAAGGTTACGAAGCTGGATGGACAGAAGAGATTTTTAAGATGAAACGAGTAATAACGGGTGGTGCAGAAATCCCATATGTTTACGAGTCACAAGATCTGGCTGGTGAGGATATTGACGGAGTTTTTTACGAGAAAGAACTATCGGGTGTGAAGAAAGATACTGATATTAATGAGACAGACTTTATAATTGAACGCGTGATACGTAGTGAGGGGAAAGGTTCCAAAAAACAGGTACTTGTCAAGTGGATGGGATATTCTGATAAATTTAATTCTTGGATACCTGCCAGCGATTTAAAGAAAAAGCACGAAATTCATTTAAAGCACGAAATTCGTTTGCAGGGTCGTTGGGCTGTTGGTCTTACAGAAATTCAATTTTCAAGAACATTTCTTCAGGTAAGACACAATTTGCCTGATCGAATGGAAAATCGCATAGCTCCAATGACGAATGTGTCAAGTAGTAGTTGTATAGTAGAAGAGAAAAATAAAGAAAATTATGAGAGAAAAATGAAAGAAGCGAAAATTGACGGTCAAGATTTACTTGTTAAATACTCGCTTCCTTACGTTCTTAAAGGGGACACCGAGTTCTCTGAGCTTAATGGCAATGCTATTAAAGATAAGTACACAGCAGGTATGTTGACTGGTAAATGTTTAAGTCCTATTGTCACCGAGTTTCGACATGGTGTGTACCCACAGGTAAACAATCTCGTCCGAGCGATAAACCAGACCCCGATCGCTCGAGAACACGTAGGCTTAGTTTTCCAAGAAGAAAAAGATTGTTATTTCAAAGTTGAAAACAATTTTCAAGACGATTGTGATATGGAAGGTCGTCATTTTCTTGCATTAAGTAAAAAAGTATCTCGTGTACTTGGTTTTGCACCACAATAATTAATATCAGATAATTCTCATTATGCTAATCACGCTCCAAGTCTGGCTCGTGGTTCACCTGAGAAAATGTTTGTTCATTGCGATATTTGCGAACGTCATATTACAGGCGATGTACAAACACCGCTTTCACGTATTATTCCTGTCGACACCCGAAACTACATTTTTGCATCCACGCAAGTTACTCAGTTTTACTCTCCAAATTTCATTTCTCTTCTTCATACTCAATTTCGCACGATAGGAATAGATATAAGAGATCATGCTGAACTTCCTATACCATTCGAGTTTGGCACTCTGACAGTGACACTTCTATTTGAAAAAATTGATTAGAGAGGGGGAGAAGAAGAAATAAAAAGCATATGATCCAGTAATAATAATAATGAGATATTACGTAAATTACTACACAACACAATCGGTGGAGGGGGAATATCAAAAGTTTATGTCGGATCATCCTATCAGAGAGGTCATGGAATCGGAAGCTTTCTAGGTGGGCTTTTTCGACGTGTATTCCCGCTATTAGCGCGAGGTACGCGTACAGTTGGAAAGGAGGCTCTTCGAGCAGGTGTCAACGTTTTAAATTATGTCGATAGGAAAGTACCACTCAAGCAGGCATTCAACTTGCGTGTTAATGAATCTGTTCAAAAATTAAAAAGAAAAGCTTCAGATAAAATTGATAATCTTATGAATGGATCAGGTTACAAATTTGATGTAAAAAATTTCGGACCTCAGTTTCCGAAGTTCGTGGTCTTGAGAGTGTCACGCAGCTTAGAAAAGGGATTGAACAGGGGAAAAGGTTAAGAGGCTTAGTACAACAACTAAATCAAAGAAGAAGAAAAGGGTGAAAAATGCAAAATCTAAAAAGAAAATCAATAGTAGTAAAGAAAGGAAAAATAAGAGAACACAAAAGAAACAAAAGCGTAAATCTAGCGCTGGAAAAAATGGTTTAATTTCGGACATTTTTTGCGGCTAACAAGTAGATTATTATATGATGTCATTTTTACACTCACATTCTAGCGAGTGTTTGAAAACTGAACTAGATCTTTTTTCTCTTCCACCTACTCAAACATCTATTGAGAGCTCGCAATGGGTCCATTACAGGCCCGTTTTATCGCTGATCGACGATTCGCCGATAGAGTTTGTCATTTCAGGCCACGGCAAAGAATACATAGATCAAGCTGTAAGCATTGATAGAAACTTCTGCAAATGCAGAAGAGCTGAAAAGCGTAACTGTGATAAACAACTTACTGCATTCGATATTCAATCATTTGGACGTATATTTCAATCAAAAACTCGTTTCTCCTCCGAACAACGCATACGCATGCAGGGCTTACCTGGAAACATTGCTCAATTATGGAACAGCTGCAAAAAAGAGCCATCTGACTTCCGCTCTCTGGTGTGTCGATATTTCAGGAAAAATGGAAGATTTGTCAACCGAAGATACAGGCATCCATACCCGTGGGGTTCATTCTGGTGTAGGCAAAACAATAGATCTAGTCGGTCATCTGCATTGCGAAATTTTCAATGAAAACAAATTTCTTATCAACGGAGTCGAGATGCGTCTTCGACTCGTACGTACAAACGACGGTTTTTGCCTTTTGGATCCCATCAGGACATACAGTTTACACATTTTGAAAACATCGCTCCTCGTACGTCGTTCAGAAATAAGCCCCGGAATTTTACTAGTACACGCCAAAGCTGTAGCACAAGGAACAGCAAAATACCCGATAACAAGATTGGAGGTCAAAGCGCTCACTTTACATGGCGGTATTCACGGTGAAACTCTTGATAATGTTATTCTCGGTCAGTTGCTTAAAAGAATAATCATTGGTTTCGTCGATAAGAGAGCCTTTAACGGAAGTAGAGAACTTAATCCGTTTAACTTTAAAAATTACAAGATTAATTTCTTATCCCTTTACGTCGATGGCACACAAATACCCTCGAAACCTCTGCAGCCAGATTTTTCCAAAAATAAACTTTACGTTTATGCTTATCAGACAATTTTCTCCGGAACTGATATTCACTTTCTTAATGAGGGTAATGATATTGATAGAAGCGATTACCGGGAAGGATTCTGCCTCTTTGCTTTTGACCTTACCCCTGATCTTTCTGCAAACTGTTATTCTCACTGGAATCTCGTAAAACATGGAAGTCTACGCATGGATGTGCGTTTTGAAGAACCCCTTGCCAACACAGCAAATGGTATTGTATACGCAGAATATGATAACGTTTTGGACATAGACGCGTCTAGACAAGTTATTGTTGATTTTGGAGGGTAATAAATCATTTTCGTCGCCGCCTTTATTTCTTGGAATTTTACACATCTCACATCCTAATTTACACCTGTGTTTACTTAGGACAGGTTTGGACAGGAAATGAGTACCTTTTTACAATCACGCTGTCATCTCTCGAAAATGCAGCTGTGTAAACCATGCAAAACAATGGGCAAAATCTTGACCATGTGTCATCATATATACGTGTTTTTTGGAACTCAGCGAGCTTCTTTCATTTCGTCCAAAGTATTCTTACAAGTCGCTTGTTTCGTTACGTGGTCACTCACTGCCGTCTTCTTCAAACGCATTACCAGTAAGACTCTAATTGTGTGAAGAATATTATGGACTGCGTGATTGATATTCAAGGCTATCGCGATTTTGAAAATAAGTTTATTGCAAAAGAAGTGGCCGTCATTGCAGTAGATCATAACTTAACGGACATTGGATAGCTGCATCACCTTATCCCTTCTCGGATCATTGTAGCGATGCGAAACAGCAAAATAACTGGCTCACCCGTTATTTTCACGGCATCGAGAAGTTTGAGGGAGATACTTCTACGAATTTCCTACATTCGAATCTCCGTGATGTCGCAAAATCAGCTGGTCAAATCTATACCCGTGGCCGGGAGAAAGCTGCACTTTTGCAAAATATCATGAGTAGATAGATTATTATTGATCTGGAAGAATTAACCTGTCCAACTTTTAAAAAACTGGAAACCAGTAAAGATTACTTTTTTCATCACGGTGTGAAAAAAGGAACATTTTTTACATGTGTTCTCAATAACGCAACTAAACTGAAAATCTGGCTTCAAAGTCAAAGACGAGAAGAAATATCACTTCAAGGTATCACACGTCAGAGTACACTGAAAAAAATGTCTATTTTAAAACAGAAAATCATGCGACGGCTGTGACATCGAGGCTGGTCGCTGACAACATACAAATTTCTGTTTATAAAATCAATCAGACTGCGAGTGAGGTAAATAACTCTTTAACAGATTTGCCTCGACTTGGCAGTCCTGGAAATAGAGATGGACAGCCTTCAGATACTTCGAGCACTTCAAGCAATACCACGGCATACGACTGGTGTATTCCCTGCGGATCGGATACCGAAGGTTTGAATGTGACCGGCTGCTTTAATTTTCAACACTGTACCCTATTCTGATGGAACACAGCAAAGTTACAAAGTTCCTCTTCGGACATGTGTGGTCAGTTTTGTATTATGTTCTTCTATCATATGTGCAGTGGTTTTTCTTTGCGTAAATTTACCAGGCTTTTTAGCAAAAATCTGGTAGAAAATGATCGCATTGCTGTGCATTTTTATAGAAGGATTTTAAAAAAATATAAAATTAAGCCGAGCATTTTGCACAAATATGAAGACAGGTTTCAAGGTGGAGATTATAACAAGGGGGCTATTAATACACTTTCGAATCCTGTGTTCAATCTTGCTCTTCACAATTTGCTACTTTATATCTCACATAGTATACTTACATTTAATATAGCGCACTACGTGTTACTTTAAGAGTTTATCAAACATGTTTTTGCGATATGTGTTTATAATTATCTGTAAGTCTTCAAGTATCTCTCTCTCTCTCTCTCTCTCTCTCTCTCTCTTTTCATGTTTCAAGTATATGTATCTTTTAGATGCAAACTATTCTTAATTTTTAACTTATAAACCGGTTTTACTAGTGTTAGTTAGATGTAATTTTTATTGAAAATTTGGTGAATACATCTATTTTGATAGGTTTAAACATAACTCTAATCTATTTATTTATCTTCCCCTCTTTTGGAAAATAAGTTTTATTATTTAACTTTGCAATTTATTTCTTAATTAAAAGTCATTCAAATAGAAGCATAGAAGTTGATTATTCCTTTCAGCAGTAGTCTAGAATCTGTAAAGCCATAAGTACAGCTTTAAATATGGCGCCATACAGTCTACGAAACTCCGTCAACACTGCACAAGTATACAACTCCCTGAAATACCATCGTGTATCCATCTATTCCTTATCTTCCATTCATAGACTTAAGCAAACACAAGCGTCGAGCGAGGCAAGGCCCAAGCAGCCGCCGACTGTCGCCAGACGTCTGGGCAAACACCGAGGAGTGGGGGTATGACGGCTGGCGAGCCATAGTTGTCCCTTACTACTTACGCCTCAAATTCGAGCCACTAAGAAAGACGAGTTAGAACCAGGCTGGGGCCCCCCGGCCTGGCCCAAGCGTGGGAACTGGAAGTAACTCGAAAATTTCCACACGGGAAGTATACCGCAATAGGAAGATTTGTATTTGGACTGACTATAATCTAAGATAAGAAAAAGTAAAAATATTTAAATACCGACCAAAAAGAAATATATTGCACGATTATACGCATCTTCGCAAATTATTACGTTTCTAGAAGTTTATTAAATACAACAAAAAATTACATTGAATTAAGAATATATCGGTGTGAATACGGACGATAAAATATTTTTTAAAGAAAATATTTTATATCGTCCATATTCGTACGATAACTGTCGAAAGAATGAACGGTCTGGATTTTAGTGCTTTATCACACTTTTTCAGAGCTCAAGAGGGAAGCTCATGCTCGTTCACCCCATCAAAAATCCGTTTGAAAAAAATGGGTGTGTCATCGAAAACTCGACAGCTTTTTTGTCATTTCTCCGCAATGCCGATTGGGCAATTTGAAAAACTCGAAGAAAGAAATGCCGCCAAATTCACACACATGATTAAGAATGTAGTTCCAGTTGAAAGGATCAGAAGAATGTCACATTTATGTACACTGAACAAATTTTGGGCAAGCAGCTGTCTTCTTAGTGAGAAGGCAGCGCCACCACTGCAGTCGGTGCAGCGGCTACACCACATTTGAGTGAGCAATAGTGCTAAACGTGCGAGCAGATCCTTTCCCGCGTGTTGAGAACGCTGCAGTCCCACAAAAGAGAAAGCAATTGCCCCACGGGTCCAGAAATGGATTTTCGCGGACAAATTAAGCAGCAGGTCGCAGTTGAGTTTTGTGTTTGTGTGAACAATTGAGTACACCAGAAATCAATAATGGCCAATGCCTAGATACAAATTTAATGAAAATAAATTGTTTGAAAGACATTTTATTGCCATAAAAAAATGTTATGAACTGATAGACATCTATCGAATTTTTACGAGATAAAATATTTTGACGGCCTGAAAAATAATTTTAAAATACTTGACAATGTTATTTAAAGTGAGAAAAATATTTAAACATAAAAATTCATGATTTTTATTCAAAAATTATACAAATAATTGTTCTATAGTCGTATCTTTTCAAGGACGGAAACAATTTTTCTGCATAAAGTTGCTGGAAATGACTTTATGATTTTTTTAGCCCGAAAGTTTTATTATAAGACAAAAATTTAAATTTTTGTAACAAATTGTATAAACAATTGTGTTATATTCGTCTATTGTTACAGGGAAAAATTTATTTCGGTTTTTAAAAATATTCATTTCGGTTCACCGAAATTCGATAAGCATTTAAGAAATATTTTCGGTGTGCCCAAGAGAAACTAGAAAGGACGCCTAATAGGTTCACCGAAATACGGTGAGCGATACACCAAATATTTTCTGTGTGCCTAGACATTTCGTTAATAATAATCATGTATGTTTATGTTTAACAACAGTCACTCACAATACTTATTATGTCTTTTTTATGAATGAAGGATAAAGAATTTTCAACATCAGGTATAAAATAAACTTTTATTTATAAATTGATGGTACGTAATACAATGTCTCGAAAAGCTTAAAAGTATATGTCAGTATACAACTGAAGATGTAATAAAAATATTCCTGAAACTTGTTCCAAAATCCGAAAAAAAATAAGAGACATTTTTTTGTGGTTGATTCTCAACCAGTCTATTCAGATTCTAACATTTTCGAAATAGCAAAAGATGCAATCCAAGCAACCATACATTTATAAAATAGCTAACATTCAAAGACATGTTTAGTACAGTATTTAAATAATAATAGTTGTTTTTTTGACAATTTAAGGTAAAAAGTTGTCTCTATTTGAAAATTCATTTAAGATCGAAATGAAATCTGCTTTCTTATGAATAATTTTATGTACAAAAATCACAGCTTGAAAAAAATCACAAATCAAAATTAGATTTTTAAACAACCTCCTTTCCGGCTCATTAGAGACAAATACATAACAACAGAAAAAAGAAGGAGAAAAGGAAAGAGTCCACCAAAATTTAGAAAAGCGAATTTTCAACCAAATACTTTAATTTTCAACCAAAGACGTGAGTTTTCAACTATAATGATGAACCATCAACCAAAAAGTTAGTTTTTAACAAAACAGTTTAACGTTCAACTAAGTTGTATAATTTTCAACCAAAAAAGATAAATACTGAACGAAAAAAGTAACAGTTCATATTTCGAGCAGACAAGATTTTGATTTTAAATCAAAATCCAAAAAAGATTGACGTTTGTTACCAGAAAAAATACAATATTTCTACTTTATAGGCACGAAGTAGTATAAGGAGATTCAACTCTATGGGCTATTTCGGAAAATTGTACCCCCATTTTTCCGTGCCCACATCCTATAGCACTTCAGATAACGTATTCTAGCGCCTCTTGCGGAAAACCGTTATAACATAGGGTTTGCCGCTGGTTTTCAACAGTTTCAAATTTACTAAAGAGAGAGGCTACAATACTTAATCTGGTATGCTGTGGGTATGCTATAGGAAGTGGGCACGGAAAAATGGGGGGTATCCTTATATTAGAGTTGGATCTCCTTATACTACTTCGTGCTTATAGGTTATAGCTTATAGGTGATATGCACGCTCCTGTTCACGACGGCAGGCTTATGTATTGATAAATTATTTACATTTGAGGTCATTGTGTAAATGCGAGAACTTATTCTTCTCTAAGAAGTCATCCAAGATCAAAAGTTCACTTGTAAAAATAAAATAAGCACGAATATATACGACAAACCGTTTGTCGGATCAAAAAACTCCGCTTGAAACTCGGATTGGGGATGCCGCTCTCACGCCTAAACGGAGCGTTACTGTACCAACACTGTTGGAGCTACAGCTGTTCCAATGTGGGCACACAGCGTGCCCAACAAGAGAGAGTATCCGCACCAAGCCGCGTGCGAGCGGCATGCGACGCATTAGGTGTTACAGCTCTATCACGTGGGCGAGCAGCTCGCCAACAAAATTTTCAGTGTACACGATAAAACTGACAAAAATGCATGATTTATTATTGTAAAGTTTCTTGTAACTAAATTTGACATAAGCAAAAGTTATTTTAATGTCAAATATCGATCAAAAATAGTATTTTTACAGTAGGTAAAAAATCACCACTTCAAAATTGACAAATTAGCGGTTTTACATATTTTCCGAAATGAATATCTCTTGGTATCTAAAGCAGTACTTATTGATTCACCATGTAATTCTCGCATTGGTTTTCGGCCTCCTTTTTTATTATTCTAAAATCCATAAAATGACGAGTTTGAAAATTGCTTAACAATTGTGATTGTGGGGTTAGAAAACTTGGTACAACGTTGACTTTCCTTATTCAACAGCACTGAATTTGAAGTATTTTTCAATTTAATTTTCTTCATCAAAAAT
>CAKNYM010031610.1:6341-20818 GCA_932195095.1 Andricus curvator
TGGTTATGTACCAAGGTATAGGCCCCATGTCGAGGGGACTAGACTTGAGAGACAGAGAGGCTGCCGAATGGCAGAGTGGGCGAGGCTCACTTTGCCGTGCAAAGAGGTCCGCGTCATTTACTGTGCAATGTGATACGCCTGGCACCTGAGAGGTATATTTCTAGATCGTTAGAAACAATGAAAATCCACCGAGATCTAAGTACTCGGTGAAGGTGGCCGGATTCGGAGTACTGCCCACATTGAAACTAACCAAGTTTTAATTTTGTACAAAAAGATGCTACCTATTCAGAAGAAAGGACCCAGGGAAAAATTTCCAAGAATAAAATTGCAATTATAATTTATGATTGGCGCAATATTGGACAAATACTGGTAGTCATGTTGGGGAAGTATTGGCGACCGGTATTGGTCCAAAGTTAGTAGGAGCTTGTGGTATCTACGCCGTGCAAAAACTCGGCCTGCCTATGACGGCCCAATATTGGATCAAGTCTCGGCAAAATACAATTGCCAATATTTAAAAAAAATCCTCATAAATTAGTAGCAATAATTTATTATAAATTAAATCCTTTTTCACATAAATGCTTTGTTTATTTAACAATTTTAAAAAAATTTATCGAAACCCTACGTTCGTGGAGAGAAATTTGAGGCACCATGCCAAAATGTATAAAGCTGCCAAATGGTGATGTAAACTGCTGACGTCGGTCACGAGAAGGAAAATGGTTTCACCTGAATTAGACCGTTTCATTTTTCACAAAGTTGTGAAATGCTGCCGGGCCGTTTTTGAATTCGGTGCTCCATTCGAAATTATTAATTTTGAGACTAAGATTAGCTCGATCGGACAATATTTAGGGGTCGCGCAGCGCATTTGAATTTTCGCACTTAGGCCCCGTCGCTGAGGGTACAAATAAAACACTGTATCTCATCATCTGACGGCGTTACAAGAAAATTTATTGAAGAAAAATTCTCACAAATAGCTTAATTAACTATCTTAACATGGTTTTGATTTAATATTGAGTACTTTGCACAACTTTTTTGCCTACCTGCAAGGGGTAAAAAATTGATTGTTACTTGATAACAGACAGGGCTTATTGTTCAGACAAGCAAGTAGTTTTTTAACATATCAGTTCAAATTGTGATCTTTCCTGTCCTGTGCTACGACAAGTGACAAATCCTGACGCTGATTTTTATCTGTAGTAATACTGTTTCCAGCCAGATATTTTTGAACTAACGCCACACCACGCTCAGCTGCATCGTTGACCACTTTAAAATGAGTAACAACCTTCAGAGCTTTCAGGAAGTCTTAATTATCTATCCACAAGTTAGGATCTTTGTCCAAGAAAGATGCAGACAGCTTGGTGATGCTGAAAAACTTCATGGATGCCTTCGATGCAAAGTCTTTCAGTTGAAGTTGCTGAAGGCTTTGTGCTAGGATGACTTGGGCTCTGAGGATCTTCGTCACCATCCACGCTCTTCATTGCAGCGACTATCGCCTTCTTCTCCGCGGGATTTGTGCCCTCATCAAAGAGTGATAAGCAGATTAATTTTGGTGACAAGAACCGCAAATGTTTGGCCATCTTTTGAAGAGCTGCTTCCCATTGAGGTCCATTTCTCCTGTTGTAGTGGAGCAACCTCATTAGACCCAAGTCGTTGCGTGGTGCGCTTGGAGCCAGAGGTGCACAAAACCAGGCACGCACATGTGCAGAGCAGATAAACACACATAAATTAAATAGGCCTGAATCGAGATGCGAACTTAGTTTTAGTTGACGGCCAAACATCCAAGTCTTGAGCCCATAGATTGCCCGTGCCATCCATCGTGCCTTGCTGAGACATCCAGGCTTCTTGAAAGAGAACGGGCGATCCGCACCAGTACCAGGTACAACTCCTCCAAGGAAAACAATCGTCAGTTTAAGGAACTCCTTAAAGTCGCCAGGGGGTGATTTGACTGGAATAAGAGCGCTTAGTTAGTTGATTTGAAAATAAAGTAAACTTATGACCATATGATGTGATTTATTTAGAAGTTTTACCTGAACTTGTTCGCAGCAGAATTTTACAATGGCATCTGCGTCTGGATTGAATTTCAGTTCGCGGCAGGAGTGTGCAGTGCGGAACTTGGCTGGAAGAAAAAACGTTCGTTAAAATACTTCTTTCAATAACGAAAATAAATACAAAAAGTTTTGAAAATGGGTAATGTACTAACATTTATCGATCTCTTCCCAAGCATCGTCCAGCTTCGCAAATACAGGCAACTTAGGGTCCTTAGAGTCGCCCAAAAGTGCAGTAAATGCTGTTTTCAGGGTCAATTAAAAAATATGATGCCTGCACGCGAACTCAAGCAGTTCGCGGTCAAGCTTTTGCTGCAGCTTTGTACTCGCACCGTTCACACGACCAAAGTTGCTTCCAGTTGTGTCAGCACAAAAGCCAATGAAACTGTCTTGGATTCCCCACTCAAAGAGAAGATCATATGCTGCTTGAGCTTGAGCTTCACCTGTACCTGATTCTAATCGGGGAACACCAAGAAGCTGTTCAACCTCATAGCCAGTGACGAGAACCGGAACTCTATCGAACTTGTTACCACCTGGAATGAAAAAACGTTCTAAAAGTTAATAACATGAACGCGTGACCTAACAACATATCTAATTAAGGATAATTTCGCATAAATTTTATACCTGGTACGTCAGCAAGCAGCTTTCCATCAAGGTGCAGAACAAAAGGTCCAGTCTGAGAGAAATTCGCTCTCAGTGAGTGAGCAACCTCATTCCTGACTTTATGGCGGTTACGCCAAACTGTACTCGTTGAGCATGAGGCCTTTAGATTGAAACTACTCTGATCTATACCCAGAGAACAAGCAGTAGCTTGGAGAGTGCTTTGTACAGTGGACTTCAGGACGTGAGACTCAGTTCTAGCTTTCATTTGCGTTCTGTCTAAGACGGACGCTACAGACGAATCTAACACCTTGATTTTATTACTCTTACGATCCTGTGTTGGTTTGAAATCTAAAATGAAACCCGACCTTTAAAATTTTATGTCCTGTGTCTTGTAAATCTGCAGTATGTTGATCGTTCTGCGCACCAGTGCCTATAAGCTCTGCTTCTTCAGGCTGTACCTTATTGAACAGGGAACGTTTGTCCTTTTCCGATCTTCGTTTCAATCTTTCCTGTCCCTCCTGTCTTTTTAGTTTTCTCTCTTTCCTTCGAACCCATTCCTTATCCACCTTATCCATAAAAAATTTCCTGTCATCTTGCATGCTTTTATAAAACTCTCGATCTTCCTCAAGCTCAATTTTATTTATAGCTTCAGCAAGTCCTATATCAAACAGCTTATCCAAGCTCGTTATGAACCGTTCTCCTTCAACAGTTGTTTCGCTGTTCCTGCTCTTCTTTAGATTAATCCACTCGTTCACAAGTTTCTTCAGTTTGTCGGTTGAATGTTTGGTAGCGAGTGTCGGAATCCCACCTCTGACCCAGAACGGCTCCAACTCTTCAACTGTGTGACGACACGCATCCCGAATCGTTTCGCCTTGAGTGTAATGTAGGTGGAGAAAATATTGAAGCACTTAACGAAAAGTAGGAAGTCTACATTCCTCTTCTATCCTATTCGTTTGGTGTCCTATCAGCCACAACGAAGGGTGATGCCTATTTTTCCTTTCGGAAGTCATGTCTGAAAAAACACTGCACACTGACAAACTCGAACTCACTCACAGAATAGCAGGAACACTGAATTTCAATCACAAAACAGTAGGATTGCGTATCCTACCACAAAGCGACGCACAACGCCAGCGATCGGTGCAGCGGTTAACTTCTGCGCTAAGTCCGGACCTGCCGTGAAGCGACGGCGACGCATTAGAACTTGCAGAGAAGGCAGCCCGGTATTCTGTATCTACACAACATGCAGTGAGCGGCAGTGACACTCATGACCATCCCGACTTTTCTTTTTACACATTTCTCATTGTGAATAAGCGATTCGTCTTTGATATGTATGTAAAAACAAACAACCACGTGCCGTCATGCAATTTTACCCCTTGCAGGTGAGCAAGAAAGTTGTGCAAAGTACTCAATATTAAATCAAAACCATGTTAAGATAGTTGATTAAGCTATTTGTGAGAATTTTTGTTCAATAAATTTTCTTGTAACGCCGTCAGGTGATGAGATACAGTGTTTTATTTGTACCCTCAGCGAAGGGGCCTAAGTGCGGAAATTCAAATGCGCTGCGCGACCCCTAAATATTGTCCGCTCGAGCTAATCTTGGTCCAAAAATTAATCATTTCGAAGGGAGCACCGAACTCAAAAACGGCCCGGCAACATTTCACAACTTTGTGAAAAATGAAACGGTCTACCCCTGCATGCAGGACGCTGAAAGGATCGGGAAGAAGGTGTTGATGCGCGTTACCCACCTGAGCATTATTACACGATTGGGTTAGTAGAAGCAGGACGGCTAAAATAAAGAAATAACAATTAGTATGCAGCAAAGTGAGAAATAATAAATAATAAAATTATTTATTATTCCTTGATAGCACAGTTATTAAGAATTTTAACAACACCCGAAGTATTGAGTAATATTTCAGACTTCGAAAACAGCGAGCCAATGCAATCACAAGCTTCTGCAATGACAAGCTTATTTTGTTCAATGAAAAAAAAGGGCTGGGAATGAGAGGGCCCCAACCATCGCCCCCTCTTGTGAGATCCAATGCAGGCGGGTAGGTGGCTAACGTAGCTTCGCCGCGCGCGACCGTGCTTGCAATTACTAATCTTCCCAAAAGAATGCTCGAACTGAAAGGAGTTGCTGTGCATTACCCGTTTCGGCATTATTACACGATCTGAGAGAAAAGTAACATGACTGGAAGTTAAAGTGACGTTTATGGGTGTGGGAAAAAAAGGCCGCAAGCGGGAAAAAACGACAAAATCTGTGTCTCGGCGTTGCATCGGCTCCCCGTCCCCGACCTGGGTGACTCATTTCACGAAAACGTCTTTTGGCATCACGTGTTTGAGAAGAGGATCAAAATTATATTTCCCTAGAGAGGCAATATGTTAAAAAGGTGATAATGATGCAAAGTCATCAAATTTAGTGGCAGTTTCTTTGATGTACTCTAAAATGAATTTCAACAAGTGAAATGTTCATCTTCCTTTTTTAATGAGTTTTTCTTGCATGATACGGAGAGGATACTATGTGGATACTGTGAGGATACGCTGTAGCGTATCCGCTCCGTTCGTTCGATCCGCCAGGGATATTAATTATTTGACTGATCGGAGTGATATTAACCAAACTTTCACTCCAATTCGGCAATACATATGATTTGACAGAATCAATTCTGCAAGGTGCAGGGCGATGGACGCGGTGGGTTACTGGTAACTTCATTGCCGACAGTTGGTGTGGAATTTTTTTACTATTTAAAAATGTTTAAAAATTCACAAAATAAAGTTGAAAAGTTTTTTTTTCTGTAATTAGCAACAATTAAGGCCATGTGAGCGTCACTTCACATTTTTTTCAAAATTAACTTACGTTTACACGAAACGCGATATCGAGTTGAAAATTTTGGAAACTGAATATGAAGCACTAAGAAACGCGACTCTGGTCCTAAATTTTTATAATTATGAGAAAAAAAAAAAATTTGTTATAAAAAAATGTTTTTCTATACTTATAAAAATTTAGGACCAGAGCCACGTTTCTTAGTGCTTCATATTTAGTTTCCAAATTTTCAACACGATATCGCGTTTCGTGTGAACGTAAGTTGATTTTGAAAAGAATGTAAAAAAAACTTGAGGTTACGCTCACATGGCCTTAATTTTGTGAATTTTTAAACATTTTTAAATAGTAAAAAAATTCAACACCAACTGTCGGCAATGAAGTTACCAGTAACCCACCGCGTCCATCGCCCTGCACCTTGCAGAATTGAGTCTTTCAAATCATGTGTATTGCCGAATTCGAGTTAAAGTTTGGTTAATATCACTCCGTTCAGATAAATAATTAATATCGCTCGCCTAAACCGCACGAATGTATTTGGGCAACTTTATTTTTCATAATTATACTCATTACTACCCTGAAAAACTTATAATTTCCCTTCATTTCAAAAAATAAACTCGGCCGAATAGAGCCTAATGCATTGCAGAATTGAATTTAAAGGTCCAATTCGATTGTGGCAGCAAATCGAATACACCAAACCTAACCTGAATTCGTTTTCGCGTTATATCTATTCAACTTTTTTTACTAGGAAGACATTCTCCGCGATAAAATCCTAAAAGGAGCGAGGGCACTATTTTGTGAAAGGTAAGTAATTATATATATACTGTAAAGTCACAATTTAAAGATGAAACAAAAGTAAATTCTTTTTCATTCAATAAACTGTATTATTCGGTTTTTGTACTTACTACTCGTTTCAAAAAAATGTGGTTTGGTTTTCCCTCAGGAAGTGTAATAAACAAACAATTTATTCATATTTTCTCTAATTTTCAGAATAAAAATTTGTACCAAGTTAATGTAATGAGTGGTCTATTCGTGCACAATACAAAAAAGTGACATTAAGATTTTGGTCGCATGAATTACCTGGCGAAAGTATCGGATAGGAATTTCCTCCGAACCAATCCGAATCATTCCGGAATCTGTATCCGAACCAATCCGAGTCAATTTGAACCAATCCGAAAAAAGTTCTACATTTCATTTGACCCAAATCGTTTAAAAATTAATCCAACTCAATCCGGTTCAATCCGAACTTCAAAACGAACCAATGCGAATCAATCCGAACCAAAGTTTTAATCCAAATGAATCCTAATGAATCTGAACTCGGATTGATATACACTGAATTTTCAATCCGAATGAATCCGAGTTCGGATTGAACTGGATTCATTCGGATTGAAAATCGTTTTAGGCCAATTCATTCGGATTGAAAATTCGGTTCGGATTTATTCGGATTGAACCGGATTGAGTCGGATTAATTGTTGACCGATTTGGATCGAACGAAATGTAGACATTTTTTCGGATTGGTTCGAATTAAATCGGAATGGTTCGGATAAAGATTCAGGAATGATTCGAATGATTTCGGATTGGTTCGGAAGGAATTCCTATCCGATACTTTCGCCAGGGTTGTTAAAGAAGAAAATTTGAGGTTACTGTCACACATTCTGTAGCCTTCTAATTTAATCCTTAAATTAACGTCACTTTTTTGTATGCTACTCAAATAGAACATCGACTAGGTTAACTTGGTACATATTTTTTATTCTGAAAATTAGGAAAAATATGAATAAATTGTGTTGTTTGTTACACTTCCTGAGGGAAAAACAAGCCGAATTTTTTTGAAATGAGTGGTAAGAAAAATACCAAATAATACAGTGTATTTTATGAAAGAGTTTACTTTTCTTTTATCTTTAAATTGTGGTTTCGATTTTACAGTGAATATATAATTACTTACCTTTCCCGAAATAGTGCCATCGGGTCCTTTCAGGATTTTCTCGTGGAGAATGTCTTCCTTTAAAAAATGTTTACTGCACTGTAAAAAAAGTTGGTGTAATTTTACATCGTGCCACGATGGAAATCATTCGATCTGCGTGCGACGACGTAAGTTGACACATTTTTGTAAAAAAATGCACGGAGAAAATTTGTGTGTTAAATTTTACATAACTTAGTTCGGTAAACGGAGGACATTACGGCATTATATTAAAATTTCACTTCCAGTCATGCAAAATGAAATTGGGTAATATTTGCGGTGGAAATACGAATTATTAATATAAATTCATTAAAATTTAATTCCCGATTCAGTAAGAAATAATACAACTAGATAATAAAGATTACCTGACAGTTGGGTAAAATTAGATGTCGATTACCTACCAGTTAGGTAAAATGAGTCGAACTGTTAGGTACAGTTTCAATCAAAGAAAACAAAGTCTACCTCTCTAAATGTGTGAATTTTACATCCCAGTCATGCAAAATTTCGTGCACCAGCGAAAAAAAAACATTCTTGCTACAAACAGATTCTGTTGAAGGTCATCCACTATTACACACATACTTACACATATAATACAATTCATAAGTATATTGTTGGTACATATACACAATTTAACTTAAATAATTACATTAAATTACAATACATTACATACGGTGTAGTCGCACGCTTTTAACTATATTAACGCTATTAAAAACCGAAAACGCTGTGATGGGTTTCGAACCACCTAAGTCCTAAGCTACGTTTAACGCGTTCTATCGCTAACAACTAAACCTCACGGCTAACCTAACACTTGGAATATCGAGAAAAAAAGCTCGGCTATGAAGTTAAAGTACGAGTACGTCAGGGCCGTACAAAAAAATATCTGATCCCCGTTTAATAAGCGGGCTTATAAATTTGTAGAAAGTAAATAAAAGCATTGGATAATTTTTTATTTTTTATTTTGTAACCTTAAAACTTTAAACTATTCAATTTTCAATATTTTAAATTTTTGCATGATCTACTTTTTAAAGATACTAAAACATTGTGCGTGCTATGCGCGCACTAATTACCCTTTCTTTAGAAAAAGAACTCGGTTCAGTTTTCAACATTTTTTTATAGATTTTACAGAAAATCTTATATTATTTGAGAACGTTGCACATTATTTACAGAAGTTTCCTTATTATAGCGAGAAAATTCCAGTGGATTCAATATGAATGACAATTTTTTCCACTTACTTACAATTCTTTCTTTTGGTGGAAAATTAGTTTTTTTATTCAAAATAATTTTTTTTAAATAAAAAGTCAACTAAATTTTGTCTTGAAACTTTTTTATAGACATTTGAAGGTTAGAAATGCAGAAGGAGTCAAGCGCCAAATTTTCTAAATCGGGTTTATTAGCTCAAAAAATCAGATAAATTCTAATACACATGCCTGCCAAAGGATTTTTTGGGGGCATCATTTTTCAAAATTCCCACTAAAAAAAGAACAGCAGGAGGGGTCAAGCGCCAATGTGTACTTGATCCCGATCGATCATCGCGCCTGCGCAGTATTGAGAAATCACGATCGTAGCAGACGAAAGGACGCGTGTGTTTTTGTGTTTACAGTAAAAGTTTGTGGTTTTTTTAAATTAAAAACAATGCCACTTGGTGGAAATTTTGCCTTTTATGCCTCCTTGGGCGCAGCAACAATATATAGAAATTATTCAGGGGCATTAAAATATGCATAACGATCCATATGCTGATGATGGTTACCCCGTTTTATAATATTTTTTCTACGATTTTATAATAAAAAGTTCAACAAAATTTTTCCTTGAATATCTTGAATTAATCACATTCTGAAAATATTAATATAGTACAATCTACGATAGGATAAAATAATAAATTGCTTACTTCTAATTTCAACCGACATAATGTTACAAGAAGAAATCCAATATAAGGAAAATAATAATAATCGCAGTAATTATTGCCGTTTAAAGTTGTCCGAGAAGCTTTTCTAACCACAAAGTAAAAAATCCAATTTCATTTTTCTCGACACTGATTAATTATTTTTAATTACTATTGGGTCCTTCCATTCAGTACTAAATAAGCTAAAACCAAATTTCTCATTTTTTGGAAATTTGCAAAATTATTGCTGCTATCGTCATTTGAAGTTGAAATGTCAGTTTTACGTTTTCCGAAGTCATAATTGGATTTTCAAATTTCTCGAAACTGCGTGATTTTTTTTAAACAAACTTTTTGGAAATCAATTCATTCATTCAATAGCTAGAATTCAAATTTTTAGTTTTTTCTTAAACTACAAACTGACTCCACAATTAATGTTGAAAGATGTTAAAAGTCGATACGGACCCGAAATCTAACCTCGAAACGTGACCTGTTTCATTAATTTTCTCAAAACCGGATAGCTTTTTGTAAGCAAACTTTTTTTAGTTTGATAGAGCATGAAAGTATCTCGAAAGTACTTTCTTATTTTTTTCTTAAATGGTCCTGCTGAATTTACATCATGTTTTTACTTCTCCTGAAAAAAGTGAAAAATGGCGCTTGACTCCTTCTGCATTTCTACCCTTCATTTAATCTTTTCGGTAGAGAATTCATTTGTTTCCTTGAAAATTTAAGTTATTTGCTTAAAAACTTATTTCTCTATCTGAAAATGTAACTAATCTATTTTTTGTTGAAAATTTATCTTTTTAGTTAAAAATGTATCTATTTTGTTTGAAGTTTGTATTTTTTTGGTAGAAAATTAACCTTTTTAGTTAAAATGCATGTATTTTATTTAATTTTCTTGGTTAAAAAATAGATTTTTCTTGTTAAAAATTGATTTTTCAAACTAAAAATTTAACTCAATTTCTTATCGAGATTCTTTTTCATACAAATTTAATCTTTTTGGTAAATAATTCATTTGTTTAGTTGAAAATTCATTTTATTTGCTTAAAAACTTATTTCTCTAACTAAAAATTAAACTATTCTATACTTTGTTAAAAATTTATATTTTTCAGTTGAAAATTCATCCATTTAGTGGAAAATTTATCTTTTTTTTTTGGTTCAAGATGCAACTATTGGGTTGAAAAGTCCATTAAAAATAAAAAATTTTGATGGAAAATTTATGTATTTTCTTAAAGATTATTCTTTTTTGGTAGAAAATTAATGTTTTTGGTTCAAATTTTCATTTCTTTAGTTGAAAATTACTTTTGAAATTAAAAATTAACTTTTTAAAATAAAAATTTAAAAATTAATTTTTTCAACTAAAAATTTTAATATATTCCATTTTTCGTCAAATTTTTTTTTATAGCCATTACATCTTTTCGGTTCAAAATTAATTTGTTTGGTTAAAAATTTAAGTTCGAAGTCAGTTGTCCAGCGCCGTCCGATGTTTTTCATCACCCGCATCTTTACACGTCAATTTTTAAATACATTCTACTTTTATTTAGTAACTTAATAAGTATTATCTACTGAGAGTAAAGGATAGTCTATATATTTGAATATTTTCTGAAATCCTACAATATCAACCGAAACTTAAAAATGTTAAAGTTTTCACCGGGGACTTGGCTTTAAACTTCAGCCCTGAGAATGTTGACGTCCCTAGCGATTCTCATTTTACCTTACTGTTGTGTAATTCCTCTCCTAATGAAAGTGAAAATCTCTTTAAAAATCCTGCAATTTATACTTTCTTTTAAGTGAATCGTTAACATCACACATAAGTAAACTTTATATCATTCATTTCATAAAAATTTACAATACTTTTCGTTATTTTATAATATACTGGTATGGAAATAATACAACCCTTATATCAATTATTACATATCAGAATTTTCACTTCTGGACTTGAAATTTTACATAACTCTTTTGTATTATTTATAGTTCTGTTTTGTATTAAATACTAAAATAATTGTAAACTTTATCTAAATGCAGTAATGTCCTCCATTTACCGAACTAATTGGGTAAATTTTAATATACAAATTTTCTCCGTGTAGTGATTTGACGTTTTGCTTTTTGCGCCAAAATTGACGTTGCAATGGGACGCCACCCTTAATCGTGGCAACACGATTGACAACGATTGAGCATTTTGCATTTCCAATCGGATACTTTGAATTGCACGTGATGGCAGCACTTTTGTCTCGCGGGAATTATTTAAAGACAGTTATTTACTTTTTTTGGAATAATATAAATTTTAAACCGTATATATTACAAAAGAAAGTAAACAAACATTTTGTAAATAATTCTTACCAGATTTTTTATTTTTTATTATGCGTTCTTGGATTATTTATTGTAGTGAAAATTCTATAAATGGTTATAAGTTTTAAAACTTATTGAAATTTAAAAAAAAACGAATATTTTAAAAACGTGAAACTTCAGAAAAGCGATTGAATTATTATTTTGTTATATAATAAAATTTCAGGGTGTTATTAATTAAATAAAGTTAAGCAATGAAAAAAAATCTGCGCGCGCGGCTAGCTTCGCTCGCAAGTTTTAGCGCGACTGTTGGTTCTCGCGCTTCGCGCTCGATAATATATTTATCTCGCGCTTCGCGCTCGGTCTTTGTACTTCCCTACATTTACGCAAAATCTTTGACAATTAAATGTGAAATCATCGACAGTAGTAATTTGGTGATTGTGAATTCTCCTTTCTTAAAGCTCCTTCGGCTTTAACGAGCACATTCTCATCACGTATCTCGTGCTTCGCACTCGAATAACATTTGTCCAATATGCAAATTTTTCTATATTATGTTCAACTTTAATATATAAAATGTATACTATATTAATATCTGTATGTCGGTTCTGAACTGCTCTTTCAGGTATAGCAAAATAAAGTACAAATTTTATCCTTCATGATTACTTTAATATTCGTTCCTTATTTGCCATTAATTTCTAGTCATTTTTACAAAAATTTAACTTGGTTATTTGTAATGTTATTTTTCACGATTAAATCAAAAACTACACGTCCTATAAGAAAATGGATCAAAAGCAAATTTGTAGATATAATTTAGACGAACAAATTATGATATTAGCTTAAGACCGGTTTTAAAACAAAACTGGAGTACGCATCTTTTCAAATTTTACGAATTGAAAACTGTAATTTTCCCTTTGTGTTTTTGTAGAATATTTACAAAACGTGATTTTTTGTAAATATTGTTCCTCTGTTCGAAAATGCTGAATTGGACAGAACAAAATAAAGCAAATGTATTTTATTATTTGTTCCTTATTTCACAATAATTTTTTTTGTATTTATTGTAGAGAGTGTATATAAACAAATTTGTTTTAGATAAATAAAGAGATTTCCTTTTTACCTATTTTTGTTGCTGCATAGTACAAATGGAAAATAGAATTTTTAATAACATTTTTCATAATTAAAACAATAACTATCTTTCAAAAATATATTATGAACCAAATTCCTATATTTTTTCGAGATGAACAATTTCGTTAGTTAGCATTTTTTCGTGTCTTGCATGGTTTTGCCCGAAAACAGAACTACTTATTTTAATAACATTTTTTATGAATAAAACAAAAACCATACTTGTTATTAAAAATCTTTTTCTAGAAAATTGGTAGGTCTTCTCGAGATAAATAATTTTTTTATTGTTATTCCATCTTATCAGAAAATGTATAGTTTTGCTGGGAAATGGAATTTTTGATTTTTTAAAAAGCATTTTCGATGGATAATATCAGAACTGTTGGTCAAAAATGGCTGGTTAAGGAACTCGTCCTTTCTTTATAGGCCTTGAAACAGTATGCCAAGGGGTAGTCCAATCGGATTATTCCTTTGAAATTTTTCACATAAAATCAATACCTTCTTCAAAAAAGTCGTAGGAATAAATTGTTTGAAATTTTGAGTACTATGGATATTATCCATATATATATATGCATGCTCTGTGGTGCGAGAAACACCCAGAGCTCTCGGATTTTTCGCAAAAACGGCTGCGAAACCGTGCCGAGGACCTCCGGAAAAGGGGTTATATAAGCGGAGCGCCTACACAACCGCAGCCAGAACAAGCCGGCAACAGAGAAAGAGAGGCGACACTGAGACCAGCCTCGAACAGGCATCCAATAGAGGGAGAACGATGCTTCAAGACCCGGAGAAACATCAACATTCAGGTTTCTCCCAAGCCCAAAGATCTGACTGAACTGGATGATGAGCTTCGTGGAGATTTTTCCGAAGAATCCGACCTCTGGACTATCAATTGTAGTGTGTACAATGCAGCGAGAACTTTGGCAGATGCAAACCGTAAAACAAAACCAACGGTTGATCATAAGACCAAAAGACGAATGCATCAACTTAGCACAAAGATAGGCTGGGCAAGACAGTACGCGTCCCGCATTCAGTGTGTGATTGACTACATAACATCTGGCAGGACTTTCACTGCCAAGGTTCGACAGTTCACGCGCGAACTGCGGATCCGTCATCACACAATCAACAAGTCAAAGCTACTGACCATCAGGCAGCATATTGTTGACAGAATACGAGTACTATCTGACGCTAGGAGAAGTCTAGAGCGGAGAGAGAGGTGGGTCAGAGAAAATCAACAGTTTTCGTCTGACCCATCTCGACTCTTCCAAGACCCTCCAGTTACTGTCGACAATCCGCCCAAACCTGAGGAGGTCGAAGCATTTTGGAGAGAAGTCTACGAAGTCCAACATCCACTTAAAGAAGGCCCAAAGAACATAAACAGCTTCAAGGAGCTGTGCAATGCCCTCATCACAGCTGAGGAGGAATGCCCACCTATCACTACCGAGGAGGTGAAAAACGTATTAAGAGGCATGAAGAACTATTCCGCTCCGGGACCAGATGGCATCAAGACCTTCTGGTGGAAGAAGTTTCCTTCAACCCACCAGCATCTGGCCCGAATTTTTACCTCATATCTAAAGTCGGAAGAGCCTATTCCGGGGTGGTTGGTGGAAGGGCGCACAGTGCTCCTGCCGAAGACGGGCAACTTAGCTGACCCTAAGAATTACAGGCCAATAACTTGTCTGAACACTCTGTATAAGATCTTCACAGCTATCCTAAATGATAGGATTGTTCGGACAATTGGACCTGTATGGCGAGAGATGTATGAACAACGTGGCTCAAAGAAAGGCGTAG